>OY821517.1:315734973-315958592 GCA_963682025.1 Cordilura impudica | reverse complement strand
GATCCATATAGCAACTCGAGTCAATATAGCGATGTCCGTCTGTCTACTGAAATGACGCTCATTCACAAAATAAACAATCTACCCGGATAAAGTTATGATAATATTGTTTGTCATTATTTCGGGTAGGTTGCTATTGAAAATTGAATAAATCGGGCGTCATTGTGGGTAGATATGTCCATAACATGAAGACGCCTCTAAAAAATAACGTTAAAAATTCAGTGTTTTTGTTATAAAAATTTAGTATTAAGTTTATTAAATCGCTATATAGACTCGAGTTGTTATAAGGATCAGGAATATATGAACGTTATGGGGCGCAAATGCATTTTTCGATGCGTTACAATCAGAATGGCAAACCTACAGTGACGAGCATTTGTGTTTGAAATGTTGAATCTTTAATAAAAAGGCAAATGGTTAAAAAATTTCAGAGTTTATTACTTTTTATTATATTAATTTATGTTAGACATTAATAGTTGACCTGTTGTTTTAATATAAGATGGAGTTTTCTGGTTTGGGTCAAGGTCATCAGTTAAATTTATAATATAAAAAAGAAAAAATAATATATACAGAGTTTTAATATAGACTTTGATTTTATGGGTTAGATTATTTTAAACATTATTAAGGCCAATATTAAGATGGACTGGTTAAGAATATATACGTACTCTATATATCGGATATTTCGGTATCATTTGTTGGTGCATATATTTTACATTACATTTACATAACCATGAAAAAACCACGTTAATTAATTATCATAAAATCATCATAAACATAAAAAAAAAATCTTGCTAGCAAGGATGTAACAAGAAAATAAAACAAATTCATTTTGGAACTGAACTCTCGTGGGTCTGCAAGACACATATCCACCAAAAACAAACATAAATGTTCTTGTCGGGTATACAATTTGTATTTGAAAATTTGTAGCACCATGAGATTCAGCTCTGGCATGAATTTCAAAGCACAAAACCATTTAATAAACTCATGAAAATAAATTTTAAAATATGAAAAAAAAACACGAAAACAAAAACAAAATAATAATATAATTTCTTTATTTTCTTAACAAAAATTTCTTTCCATTCTAGACTTTGAAGACTTGCCACCATTGTTGCCCATTGAACCACCATTGGATGGTTTATATAATTTCTCTTTGGATCAATCTGAGGGTCTTAATGAATTATTTAATGATTTCGTTTAAGTTTTGGAAGATTTTTCTACAAATCTTATACTAATGTACACAAAAATGTCAATATCTTTTTTTTCTATCCAACCTTTGCTGGCCCCCGCTCCAAACCACTTGGAAAATATTTACAAAAAAAAAAAAAAAACAAATAATATAATAAATAAATAAATTTTTTTCTTTTAATCTTAATTATAATTTAAAATTATAAAAACAAATTCAAAATTATTTAAAATATATAATTTTTTATATATATATTTTTTTTATATAAAAATTTAAAACTAGCTGAAAAATAGTTTAAACAATTAAAACAAAAAATATATAGTCTGATGAAAAAAAAAAAAGAAAAGAAAGCAAATTAAAAATGATTATAATAATTAAAACAAAAAAAAAATAGTATGTTTGTAAAATCTTCAAATCAGGTTTTCAATTTACAAAAAAAAAACAAATTTGTAATTTTTAATAATAACAAAAGAAAATACAAAAAAAAAAACAGTGTAAAATAATTCATTTTTAAAAACAAAAATTATATTAAACTACAAACTAACAAATGGCATGTTTTTAAAACACTTAAAATTAAAACAAAAAGAATGCATACAAAATCTTTTCTTATAAAATATAAATGTATTTTAAAAAAAATTTGAAAAAATTTAAAAAAATGTTGTAAATTAATCAAAATTAAAATATAGTTTTTTTTTAATATTTCTCCAATTTTTGTATGTAAATTTATTTTTTATTCATTAATTCAATTGTATTTTTTTTCCAAATTTTAGTTACATGAAATTATTTTTATAAAATTTATCAAATTTTCTGTAAATTAATAATAGTAGTTATTTCTTTCCTTTTTTTTTTGTAAAATTTTGTTATTTTTTTTCCTCTTATTTATTTTCAAGCAATAGTTTTCTAAAAAAGAAAAACAAATTATACATACATATTTTACCCTGTTAATTAAATAACAAAAAAAAAATAATTTGCATTTTTTTTTGTTAATGTTTTTATTATTATAATTTAATTTTTTAATAAAATGTTAATAGAGAAGCAGCAGCAAAGCAAACAAACCTAAGATAGCAAAAAACAAACTTATTTTAAATGCTAAACGCTTATATTTTTATACATTTAAAGAAAACAGATAATTAATATAAATATACTTTGTTATTGTTAACAAATAGAAAAACAAAAAAAAAATAACAAAAAAACTAAAACATTTTATCAATTTCTTCTTTAACTTAGTTAGACTCTTGATCCTCTCTGTAGTTTGCTTTTTTACTTTTATTTTAAATTCTGTTAATTTGTTTACTGTTTTCCTTGTTAAGTAACTAGAAGAAGCTTTTAAAAGACACGTTCACTTGTTTAGTCGGGTTCTGTTAGATTTTTTTAGATATTTCTTAAAAAAATAGGTTTTTTTTATAATATCTTGAGGAAATTTGAGTTAATATTTTTTGACTGGTTTATTTCAAATGCTTAACACTTCTTAAAAGCAACTATTCGTTAGAAAGTAAAAATTATTTATGGTCATAATCTGATCTATGCTTTTGCCTCTAAAATCTGTCTAAAAAAGTTCTATGTTTATAAAGCAAACTATTTCGAACTTTTAAACTCTTTTATTTGTTTTCCAAATAACACTAAGTCTTAAGATCAATTCCTGGTTAAAGAATATTTTTTAAGCAATTTTGCAATTTCAAATAGCATTAGCTATAAATTTAAATATCGTATTATGTAATTTTATGATAGTTGTTTTTAATTGTTTAATATTTTTTTGATGTTAAACATCTGAATTATTTTATTATTTAATTTTGGTTTAGATTCAAAAAGTCTCTATTTTTTAAATGAGATAATCTTGGACTGATATTTTTATTACATTGTAAAGTAGACATGTTTCGATTATGTATGGATGGAATTAAATATCCCGCGGCTCTGAGCACAGGCCTTTGCTCTTTTCATGAAATTTTCTATGACATTTTAACAAAAATTTGTCTTTATTTCAAGGATAACGAGTTGAATCTCGGCCTTGTGGTTTTTTCACATAGACATGAGACTTTAAAAACCCCAAAGAAAGTAATCGCATGGTGGCCAATTGACATCAGAATATCGGGAGATTATTCGATCTGGAAATCGGTGCTACAATAAATCCATTGTTTAGTAGCCGGTGTGGCAGTTGAGGCCACAAGAACTCCGTTATCATGTTTCTGTAACGAATGCCATTCACAGTCGCGCACTTTTATTGGGTCACCCTTTATATATATTTTTTTATATATTTTTAATTGATAATTTTTATAAATCAAATATATAAGAAGTGCAACGAATCTTTATAAATTTGTATGAATTAACTAGAATTTTTGAGGGCCATAGTCTATTTAACTCGTAACCATTTCTTTCAAATTTTGGATAAGCTCATAGGCCCACTTTTATCCTTTGTCGAGAGTTGAAATTTGGCAAACATGTTTATTCCGCTTAACAATTAAATCTTTAAAAATTTGAGCTGGAAAATTCTGTGGAAAACTCTGAAGAGCGGGAAAATCATAGCAATTTTTTCCGTTTCAGGAAAAATTCATAATTTTCCGATTTTTCAAGAATAATTTTCTGATTTTTCAAGAATAATTTTCCGGAATTTTCCAAATTTTCGAAAAATTTCCTGACAATAAATTCTCTAGCTACTGGAGAAAAATTTGAATATCAATCAAAAAACATAATATAGTTAACCCGCAAAAGGCTATAAAGAAATTAAGTAAAAAATAAGTTTTCGAACAAAATTAAGGCCAACCCACCCCGCATGGAAAAGCGCAAATTATTTTTTGTATCACACTTAAAATCCAGTTTGAGCGGCAGACTCAGATTTTATTCCATATCAATCATTGAAATGGTAAACATCTTATTGGAAATCATGGGTTTAATATCTAAGAGGATGAAGAATATTCAAGACGTGGACTTTTGACTGTTTTTTCATTGAGATAAAAAAAAATATATTCCATTTTTCATGCGGTTCGAAAACTTTATAATAATTTTTTTATTGAAATTTATCTAAAATAACAATTTCCAATAACAATTTCAATTGATCTAATATTTGAGAAAATCATTTAAAGTTAAATACAAACACATGTAATCGCACATTTAAACGTTTTACAGATTGGAGTGTTGATTTGGAATGTATGTATATAGAACCAGTAAAATGTGGATTTTCAATTTGGCTCTACTTTTTTACAAGAACTAATCTTTTAAAATAAACTTATTCAATTTCGGTCATAACCGTTTATTTTAATTTTATTTATTGTGCTGCCTAAAACGGGCTTCTATAGAGAATAACGATTTTTTTTTTTCTTAATTATTTTCAATAAGAGTCTTTGAAATGACCTACGATTCAGGAGCTCATTCTCTAAAACTGAAAGTAACAAAACGATTAAAATTTGTATGAAAAATTCAAACTTGCTGAAACGTTTCATTTTATAGAATGAGCCCATTAGCCTCTATAGAAACGATTGGAGTTCTGATGGTTTTTTGCGCTCAGTAATTTAAACTCATAATTGACAGCAAATAATAAATTAACTCAGCAAAAAAAATAATTTTTCACTAGTTTACCTATTTTTTGTCTCTGTAAGTAGCTTCAAATATTCCTCCGCTAAAAGGGGGAATCACAAAAATTTAATAATTACCCAAAAAAAAGTTTCGTCTCAAAAATGAGTTTTATTTTCCTATGAAAAAAAAAAGGAATTATATTGGATTCATTTTACACTCCAAAATAAGAGGCTTCCAAAAATAATCATTTTGAAATCATTAAGATCATAATTTTTTAAGGGCTGAGAAGTTTGCTGGCTAGCTTTCTTCCAAAAAAAATTCATAAGGCATTCATTTTGACTCCAAAATATGAATATATCCGAAAGATATATTTTTTTAAGTCACATAAGACTATAATTTTTTAAGGGCTTAGCTGGCTAGCTTTTTTTCCAAACAAAAAGTTCATAACACATGAAAAAAATATCTGATATGAATATATCCGAAAGATATATTTTTTTAAGTCACATAAGACTATAATTTTTTAAGAGAGCTGGCTAGCTTTTTTTCAAAAAAAAAAGTTCGTAACACATGAAAAAAAAATATCTGATTCATTTTCGACTCCAAAATATGAGGGTTCTGAAAGTTATTTTTTTAAGGGCATAAAAATTAGCTGGCTAGCTCCTTTTTTTCAAAAAATATCGTAACACATGAAAAATATTTAGGATTAATTTTGACTCCAAAATAGGAGGGTTCTAACATTTTGTTTTTCTTTTTAAGGACACGGAAGTTTTTTTCTGAGTAATTTTTGTAAAATTTTACTAACCCAGAAATTAAATGCTGCTTGAAGCATTAGAAATAAAATTAATTCTTTCTAATATGGTTTCAAATGGTAATCGTAAGATCAAAACTAAGGTTATTAATCCTAAATTTATTTCAATTTAAATTAGAAAAATGGTTCTTTAATCAAATAAAACCTATTTCATACCAGCGTTTTAGAAGTTGGGTTATAGTTGGTTAGTGGTTAATTTTAAAAGGGAAAATAGATTCATAGATTGTTTAAAGCCAATGATAGACAGAAGACAGTTCGAAATGAGTGGAAAAATAACCAATATTTCATTCTTTTTTAATAAAATATGTTTCCCACGAGCAGAGTTTTTTATAGGAAAAATCATTTATTGAGGTTAGGTTTTAGACAAAAAATCATATATAAAATATTACTTAAAACCCTTAAAAAATGGAATCCTCAAATTAACCAATGGAAAAAAAACATTTGAAAAAATTACCTTCTTTCTTTGTTTTAATGAAAAATTGCAATGTCAATTTCAAACACTTTTTTATTTTCAATATTTTCTCATTCTGTTAAGCATATCTGATAGTGTTGTATCAATTATAATTCTATTCTATTTATAAAGCAACACTTTTTAAGTCAAACAATAATAGTTAAAAAATTTAAAAAAAATTACAACAATTTCTTTATTTTTAAATCTTAAAAAATTTCGAATAGATAAACATATTCAAAACAAAAATAGTAAAAAAATATTGTATTTAATAAAATCTAAAAAAAAAAAATAATAAATTAATTAAATGGCAAGCAAACAAACATTTTTTTTTATAATTTCATAAAATTTATTATAAAATCCTTAAAATAACAAACATTTTGTTGTTTTTTATTATTAAATTAAAAAAATATTTTTTAAACTAATAAAAATATATATATAAATATACAGATATATATATATATATATATGCATATATTATTTTGTATAATACAAAACAAAAAAAAATATAAATGTAATTAATTAATTAATAAAAAATTTATAAACCTCAATTGTTAAGTACTTTTTATTTCTCTTTCCGAAATATAAAAATAAAATAAAAAAATGTTAAGTTTAACCCAAACAAAGAAAATAATCACAAAAAAATTAATTCTTGTGTTTTGTTTTTTATTATTCGCAGCAAATTATTGTAGAACCATATCCCAATGATTTTGTTTAAAGCTGGGGACCAAATCACCCCCTTCGTTAACGAAAATTTTCGATCGAAATTATTTTTTTATTTTCCATAATAAAATATTAAGAATAATTTTGCTCTGTCACAGTAAACGAATAATGGCACCTAGTTAAGAGTAAAAATTAAACGAGAGCTGATGTTTGTCCGTCTTCTCTAAGTAATTAACCAAAATATGGAAATTTGATTGATTTACTCGACATCGAATGCGGTGATTTGGCCTCCGCCCACAGAACATGTTCCGGAACTTAATCCTAGGGAATAAAGATATAACTGATCCCTAGCCAGTAATAGAACTAGTTGCAGACCTGGTTTTAGGAGCAAAATTTTGAAGCACAATAAGCCGCCGCTAATGGGACAATCTCAAACAAAATAATCAGTGAAGAAACAAAAAGTATAACTCCATTTGAACATGAAATAAAATTTATGAAATTTTAAATTTTTGTTTCGTATTTTTTTTCCGTTTGACAAATCTTATATATTAAAAGAATTTATGAATAAACTTTGCATTTTTTCAATATTTTTCTTCTCTCAAACCTCTATAACTAGAGTTCTAATTAACGTAGGCTGTTGACATACGTCTAAGAACACTCAGTGGATCAAGCTCCTTCTCCTTAACTGCTTAAATTCGTTGGTTTTGAGGAAAGTTATGCGTGGAGAATCAACTTTACTTTTACTGTACCTTAACTTATCTTGGCATATTTTGGCATTACTGTACGTTAACTTCTGTTGCCAAATTCGTTGGGTTTGAGGAAAGTTATGCGTGGACAATCAACTTTACTTTTACTGTACGTTAACTTCTCTTAGTATATTTTGGCATTACTGTACGTTAACTTCTCTTGGCAAATTTTGGTATTATATTGTAAAAATTAATATAATATAATATATGCTGCGGAGCAGCAGGTTTCCTCTAGTTATATTTAAAGTGAAGCTTTTAACGTGAGTCTATTTTTTCAGTCGCTTTACTGTGCTAATGTTAAAACGAATTAAACTATTATGAAATCAAAAAAGGCAGGAAATTTATGCATTACAATAGAATACTTAATGTGTTTAGCAGATAGTTGGCACCAACGAGTGCAGTGTAGGAATTATTATCCTTTCAAATCGGAGATACAAAAAATTTCATGGGAGCAAAAACGTAGTGATTAAACTTGGATAACTTTGCATACTTTAAATGTGTTGAAATATATTTTATATCCTCCACACCACTGTGCAGAGGGTATATATAGGTTTGTCATTCAGTTTGTAACGAAACGAAATAAATTCCGGAAACCCTGATCCTTATAACAAGGGAAGTTGATGACCGTTTGTCTGTGGAAATCACGATCACAAAGGAGTTGTTATTTAAAAACATCAAAAGGGTCACGAGATATGTACGAAACTTAAAAAAAAACTTGAAAAAATACAAATTTTCAAATAAAAGTTCAATAAATTTAGCTTTTAAATTTAGAATAAATTCTAATACAGTTTTTGGCCGTTCGCGTTGTTATATTTTATATTAAACTTAAGCTAGTAAGCCTATATATTTAATGTAAATAAAAGGGGTTTTTTCTATTACATTTTTCCCAACGTTTCGTCAATTTTTTGTTGACTTTTTCAAGGGTCATATATTTAAATAAAAATAACTTTGTTTTCATTTTTTTTTTTTCAAAATTTTTATCTTTAAAATCTCTTAAGGGTTTTTATTATCGAAATTTAAAAGATTAAAATTAAAAAAAAACTATTTTTTTATGTAGAATATTTTTAGATTAAAGAATGTGTTCAGGTATAAATATTAATGCATAGTTTTTTGCTAAAATGAATTACTAAGTCTGCGTTTCCACACGCAAATTTTACACAAATTCTAGTTCGAAATCTCTAGTTTGTAGGGAAGAGAAAAGAAAAATTTCGTGTACGGAGTTTGACATTTGCTTTGCTTCACATTCTTTGTAGTCAGATATACTTTTAAGACCATTTAAACTTTATAAACATTCAGTGTGACAAATAACAATAGAAAATTATAAAATGAAACCAAAAATGTCGTTGAAGTGGTTTTAGCCTGATGTAGAGCAATTAATCGTTCTAATACAGCAATATGAATACAGCCAAAAAAATATTTTGACGTTTCTTTTAATTCCTATTCTTCAAGCCAAAAGTTTCGAAACAAGAATTTGTCTGTGGAAACGCCAACGAAATTCATAATGAAATTCGAACGAAGTTTGGCAAACTAAAATTTGCGTGTGGAAATCGGGACTAAAGGAATATTGTTTTTTTTTTATTAACAAAAAAATGATTGCTTCCGACGTTGACAGTAAATTCCATATGCTAAATAGATTTGCTAAACGAGCTCTCGAAAAGTTAAATCTAGCAAAAAAAAAATTGCTGAATGACCAACACCGATGACAAGCTATGTGACTTAAAGAAACATATTATATTTTTTAATTCTCCAGTGCGAGAGTTCTTAAGAATATGTGAAATGAATTCCATTAGAAATCATGGCGACTATATTTTTAGCCTTTTTGATACAATAACGAGTAATTCATTTCGCTTTGCATTGTGTGTAGAGCATATATTAAATCAAACTATTTTTTTCGGTGTGCCTTTTTTAACAGATATGGCAACGACGAAACTTTATATTAAGAGAACAGCTGCGATAATTTTCGTTTTGTTTATTTTTGAAAATTGTTTATCAAAATATTTATTTAAGATGAATATTTTACCTAAAAAAAGGTAAGTTCTTTAATGTTTAAAATCGCAACTAGCCCTTTTATATAATATTTTACAAAAATAGATGGCACGTACGAACCAAAGATAATATAGCACGTGTTAGAAAAGATGAGGCTGAAGCACGCGAGGAAGAACGGAAAAAACAAGAAAAACTAGAGCTAGCGGTAAGAAAATTAATGAAATTAAAATCTTTAAAGGAAGATTTTAAGAAAAGTTTTATTTAAAAACTTAAAACGTTTACTTATTTAATATTTGAGCCGAAGTTTTGATTACTAAAAATAAATTACATCCTTTATATAAGTGTTGACAACAATCAACATTAAAATTTGAAGCATCTTAAAATGCTTCTTGTTATGGGTCGCGTTTCATAATTATATGATTAAAATATTAAATACATTTACTATTAAAGGAAAGCGAAGCACGAGTCAATTTTCTACGTAAACGTACGGGTGTGCCAGAAAAACAATCCACTTGCAATGAATCTACTCAACAACAAGGACAACAACAAAATGAAGTGGAGCAGATTGAAGAGAGTACCTCACAGCATGTAAATTTATTTGCTGATTACAAAACTCACGTCAAAACCACTAACAAAGAATTAGAAAAAGAAAAAAAAGATGAACAGGAAAAGTATGAAAAGCAAATTGGCTACTTAACCTATTTGGGTCAGGATACCAATGAGGCATTGAGACTAAAAAGTTGGTATGAAGTTGCGCCCAGACGTTTGGACGTAGGAGCAGAAAGAGGGAAAATCAATGAAAAGGATTTAAAAATAAAACACAATCATGATCCGCTTACATTAATAAATGCCCTTTTGCCACCAGATCCAAAATATACTACAAAGGCAACAATAAAACGTAAAAGAACTCCATCTCCTGTAGCAGTTGTTGCAAATATAGAAGAACCGAAAGTTTTAAAAAAACCTAAGAAACATAAAAAAGAACGTAAACATAAAAAGGAACACAAGCATAGAAAACATAAAAAGCATAAATCCAAGTCGAAGGACATGTTAGAAGAACAATTACAGAAACGTTTAAAATTGGAAAAGTTAAGAAAAGAACGTTTAAGGCGTGAAACAGCAGAGAGAGCTAGACAAGATTTGTTATTGGCGCCTAAGGAAACAACTAAACCCCAAGAACCTACACCGAGTGCAACACAAAGAGTTGTTCAGAAATACAATAGTCAATTTAATCCCGATTTGGCAAAACAAAACATGAATTAAGCATTAATTTAATAGATTATTTCATAGTTGTTGTACATATATCAATGTGATCTTTGCATAAATGATAAAAAACGAATTCTTAATAATATGGATATATTTCTATAAGAGACGAGCTCTATAAAAATAAACCTTTTATAGTTTTTCCGTTGTCAGACAGTTTGCAATTAATACTATAATTGACATACATTCTTTACAAATTTATGTGGTAAATAAGTCATAACGTCTCTATGAGCACTGTTACACGCTCAATATATATTGTGATGTTTGGATCGCGTTCAATATATATTGAACGTGTAACAGTGCCCTATAAATTGTTTTAACGAAACCGGTTTCTGACATCAGATCTTTTCTTTAAATTTATCCGCATTTGAGCAATTGCCAGAATATCGCACAAAGATCTTTAATAAAATGAAGAAAATTTTTGAAATTCTAATTCTATGATATACAAGTAAAGCCGAAGAACTAACACCAAATTCAACACCAAAAATT
Source organism: Cordilura impudica (assembly GCA_963682025.1). NCBI lineage: Eukaryota > Metazoa > Arthropoda > Insecta > Diptera > Scathophagidae > Cordilura > Cordilura impudica. The sequence continues at coordinate 315,947,505 of OY821517.1, read as the reverse complement.
ATACAGAAATACAATATTTAATTTAATCCAGAGTTGGCAAAACAAAACATGAATTAATGGTTTATTTACAATAAGGATTAATTTATTTAATTCTTTCATAGTTGATGTATTAAAATGTTGTGCTTTGCATAAATGTTAAAAATAAAAGGTTTCTTAATACTATTCCTATTTTTCTATAAAAGACGACCTATTCAAGAAGAAGAAATTCAAAATTATTTTATAGTTTTTCGTTTTCAGACAGTTTGCAATTAATATCTATTAATATTAATAGGCTAGGCGATTTATTGTGACCGATGTTTTATTCTACCGTTTTATCCCGATTTTGACCAAAGGTATATTATTTGAAAGATATTTCTTTTTAGCCGTTTTGCAGATTTACAGATTTTTAAATGTTTTCCTTTATTTTGAGTAAATTGCATTTAAAGTTGCTACTAACACATACATAAAAAAAGTCATAAGCATTAACCCCCAAGTCGAAATTCATTCTTTTGAGAAAAATTATTTTTATATAAATGTTTTCATTAACAACTTTTTAATAAACAGTCTTAGAGAAATGATTATAATAATTAAAACAAAAAAAAAAATAGTATGTTTGTAAAATCTTCAAATCAGGTTTTCAATTTACAAAAAAAAAACAAATTTGTAATTTTTAATAATAACAAAAGAAAATACAAAAAAAAAACAGTGTAAAATAATTCATTTTTAAAAACAAAAATTATATTAAACTACAAACTAACAAATGGCATGTTTTTAAAACACTTAAAATTAAAACAAAAAGAATGCATACAAAATCTTTTCTTATAAAATATAAATGTATTTTAAAAAAAATTTGAAAAAATTTAAAAAAATGTTGTAAATTAATCAAAATTAAAATATAGTTTTTTTTTAATATTTCTCCAATTTTTGTATGTAAATTTATTTTTTATTCATTAATTCAATTGTATTTTTTTTCCAAATTTTAGTTACATGAAATTATTTTTATAAAATTTATCAAATTTTCTGTAAATTAATAATAGTAGTTATTTCTTTCCTTTTTTTTTGTAAAATTTTGTTATTTTTTTTCCTCTTATTTATTTTCAAGCAATAGTTTTCTAAAAAAGAAAAACAAATTATACATACATATTTTACCCTGTTAATTAAATAACAAAAAAAAAATAATTTGCATTTTTTTTTGTTAATGTTTTTATTATTATAATTTAATTTTTTAATAAAATGTTAATAGAGAAGCAGCAGCAAAGCAAACAAACCTAAGATAGCAAAAAACAAACTTATTTTAAATGCTAAACGCTTATATTTTTATACATTTAAAGAAAACAGATAATTAATATAAATATACTTTGTTATTGTTAACAAATAGAAAAACAAAAAAAAAATAACAAAAAAACTAAAACATTTTATCAATTTCTTCTTTAACTTAGTTAGACTCTTGATCCTCTCTGTAGTTTGCTTTTTTACTTTTATTTTAAATTCTGTTAATTTGTTTACTGTTTTCCTTGTTAAGTAACTAGAAGAAGCTTTTAAAAGACACGTTCACTTGTTTAGTCGGGTTCTGTTAGATTTTTTTAGATATTTCTTAAAAAAATAGGTTTTTTTTATAATATCTTGAGGAAATTTGAGTTAATATTTTTTGACTGGTTTATTTCAAATGCTTAACACTTCTTAAAAGCAACTATTCGTTAGAAAGTAAAAATTATTTATGGTCATAATCTGATCTATGCTTTTGCCTCTAAAATCTGTCTAAAAAAGTTCTATGTTTATAAAGCAAACTATTTCGAACTTTTAAACTCTTTTATTTGTTTTCCAAATAACACTAAGTCTTAAGATCAATTCCTGGTTAAAGAATATTTTTTAAGCAATTTTGCAATTTCAAATAGCATTAGCTATAAATTTAAATATCGTATTATGTAATTTTATGATAGTTGTTTTTAATTGTTTAATATTTTTTTGATGTTAAACATCTGAATTATTTTATTATTTAATTTTGGTTTAGATTCAAAAAGTCTCTATTTTTTAAATGAGATAATCTTGGACTGATATTTTTATTACATTGTAAAGTAGACATGTTTCGATTATGTATGGATGGAATTAAATATCCCGCGGCTCTGAGCACAGGCCTTTGCTCTTTTCATGAAATTTTCTATGACATTTTAACAAAAATTTGTCTTTATTTCAAGGATAACGAGTTGAATCTCGGCCTTGTGGTTTTTTCACATAGACATGAGACTTTAAAAACCCCAAAGAAAGTAATCGCATGGTGGCCAATTGACATCAGAATATCGGGAGATTATTCGATCTGGAAATCGGTGCTACAATAAATCCATTGTTTAGTAGCCGGTGTGGCAGTTGAGGCCACAAGAACTCCGTTATCATGTTTCTGTAACGAATGCCATTCACAGTCGCGCACTTTTATTGGGTCACCCTTTATATATATTTTTTTATATATTTTTAATTGATAATTTTTATAAATCAAATATATAAGAAGTGCAACGAATCTTTATAAATTTGTATGAATTAACTAGAATTTTTGAGGGCCATAGTCTATTTAACTCGTAACCATTTCTTTCAAATTTTGGATAAGCTCATAGGCCCACTTTTATCCTTTGTCGAGAGTTGAAATTTGGCAAACATGTTTATTCCGCTTAACAATTAAATCTTTAAAAATTTGAGCTGGAAAATTCTGTGGAAAACTCTGAAGAGCGGGAAAATCATAGCAATTTTTTCCGTTTCAGGAAAAATTCATAATTTTCCGATTTTTCAAGAATAATTTTCTGATTTTTCAAGAATAATTTTCCGGAATTTTCCAAATTTTCGAAAAATTTCCTGACAATAAATTCTCTAGCTACTGGAGAAAAATTTGAATATCAATCAAAAAACATAATATAGTTAACCCGCAAAAGGCTATAAAGAAATTAAGTAAAAAATAAGTTTTCGAACAAAATTAAGGCCAACCCACCCCGCATGGAAAAGCGCAAATTATTTTTTGTATCACACTTAAAATCCAGTTTGAGCGGCAGACTCAGATTTTATTCCATATCAATCATTGAAATGGTAAACATCTTATTGGAAATCATGGGTTTAATATCTAAGAGGATGAAGAATATTCAAGACGTGGACTTTTGACTGTTTTTTCATTGAGATAAAAAAAAATATATTCCATTTTTCATGCGGTTCGAAAACTTTATAATAATTTTTTTATTGAAATTTATCTAAAATAACAATTTCCAATAACAATTTCAATTGATCTAATATTTGAGAAAATCATTTAAAGTTAAATACAAACACATGTAATCGCACATTTAAACGTTTTACAGATTGGAGTGTTGATTTGGAATGTATGTATATAGAACCAGTAAAATGTGGATTTTCAATTTGGCTCTACTTTTTTACAAGAACTAATCTTTTAAAATAAACTTATTCAATTTCGGTCATAACCGTTTATTTTAATTTTATTTATTGTGCTGCCTAAAACGGGCTTCTATAGAGAATAACGATTTTTTTTTTTCTTAATTATTTTCAATAAGAGTCTTTGAAATGACCTACGATTCAGGAGCTCATTCTCTAAAACTGAAAGTAACAAAACGATTAAAATTTGTATGAAAAATTCAAACTTGCTGAAACGTTTCATTTTATAGAATGAGCCCATTAGCCTCTATAGAAACGATTGGAGTTCTGATGGTTTTTTGCGCTCAGTAATTTAAACTCATAATTGACAGCAAATAATAAATTAACTCAGCAAAAAAAATAATTTTTCACTAGTTTACCTATTTTTTGTCTCTGTAAGTAGCTTCAAATATTCCTCCGCTAAAAGGGGGAATCACAAAAATTTAATAATTACCCAAAAAAAAGTTTCGTCTCAAAAATGAGTTTTATTTTCCTATGAAAAAAAAAAGGAATTATATTGGATTCATTTTACACTCCAAAATAAGAGGCTTCCAAAAATAATCATTTTGAAATCATTAAGATCATAATTTTTTAAGGGCTGAGAAGTTTGCTGGCTAGCTTTCTTCCAAAAAAAATTCATAAGGCATTCATTTTGACTCCAAAATATGAATATATCCGAAAGATATATTTTTTTAAGTCACATAAGACTATAATTTTTTAAGGGCTTAGCTGGCTAGCTTTTTTTCCAAACAAAAAGTTCATAACACATGAAAAAAATATCTGATATGAATATATCCGAAAGATATATTTTTTTAAGTCACATAAGACTATAATTTTTTAAGAGAGCTGGCTAGCTTTTTTTCAAAAAAAAAAGTTCGTAACACATGAAAAAAAAATATCTGATTCATTTTCGACTCCAAAATATGAGGGTTCTGAAAGTTATTTTTTTAAGGGCATAAAAATTAGCTGGCTAGCTCCTTTTTTTCAAAAAATATCGTAACACATGAAAAATATTTAGGATTAATTTTGACTCCAAAATAGGAGGGTTCTAACATTTTGTTTTTCTTTTTAAGGACACGGAAGTTTTTTTCTGAGTAATTTTTGTAAAATTTTACTAACCCAGAAATTAAATGCTGCTTGAAGCATTAGAAATAAAATTAATTCTTTCTAATATGGTTTCAAATGGTAATCGTAAGATCAAAACTAAGGTTATTAATCCTAAATTTATTTCAATTTAAATTAGAAAAATGGTTCTTTAATCAAATAAAACCTATTTCATACCAGCGTTTTAGAAGTTGGGTTATAGTTGGTTAGTGGTTAATTTTAAAAGGGAAAATAGATTCATAGATTGTTTAAAGCCAATGATAGACAGAAGACAGTTCGAAATGAGTGGAAAAATAACCAATATTTCATTCTTTTTTAATAAAATATGTTTCCCACGAGCAGAGTTTTTTATAGGAAAAATCATTTATTGAGGTTAGGTTTTAGACAAAAAATCATATATAAAATATTACTTAAAACCCTTAAAAAATGGAATCCTCAAATTAACCAATGGAAAAAAAACATTTGAAAAAATTACCTTCTTTGTTTTAATGAAAAATTGCAATGTCAATTTCAAACACTTTTTTATTTTCAATATTTTCTCATTCTGTTAAGCATATCTGATAGTGTTGTATCAATTATAATTCTATTCTATTTATAAAGCAACACTTTTTAAGTCAAACAATAATAGTTAAAAAATTTAAAAAAAATTACAACAATTTCTTTATTTTTAAATCTTAAAAAATTTCGAATAGATAAACATATTCAAAACAAAAATAGTAAAAAAATATTGTATTTAATAAAATCTAAAAAAAAAAAATAATAAATTAATTAAATGGCAAGCAAACAAACATTTTTTTTTATAATTTCATAAAATTTATTATAAAATCCTTAAAATAACAAACATTTTGTTGTTTTTTATTATTAAATTAAAAAAATATTTTTTAAACTAATAAAAATATATATATAAATATACAGATATATATATATATATATATGCATATATTATTTTGTATAATACAAAACAAAAAAAAATATAAATGTAATTAATTAATTAATAAAAAATTTATAAACCTCAATTGTTAAGTACTTTTTATTTCTCTTTCCGAAATATAAAAATAAAATAAAAAAATGTTAAGTTTAACCCAAACAAAGAAAATAATCACAAAAAAATTAATTCTTGTGTTTTGTTTTTTATTATTCGCAGCAAATTATTGTAGAACCATATCCCAATGATTTTGTTTAAAGCTGGGGACCAAATCACCCCCTTCGTTAACGAAAATTTTCGATCGAAATTATTTTTTTATTTTCCATAATAAAATATTAAGAATAATTTTGCTCTGTCACAGTAAACGAATAATGGCACCTAGTTAAGAGTAAAAATTAAACGAGAGCTGATGTTTGTCCGTCTTCTCTAAGTAATTAACCAAAATATGGAAATTTGATTGATTTACTCGACATCGAATGCGGTGATTTGGCCTCCGCCCACAGAACATGTTCCGGAACTTAATCCTAGGGAATAAAGATATAACTGATCCCTAGCCAGTAATAGAACTAGTTGCAGACCTGGTTTTAGGAGAAAAATTTTGAAGCACAATAAGCCGCCGCTAATGGGACAATCTCAAACAAAATAATCAGTGAAGAAACAAAAAGTATAACTCCATTTGAACATGAAATAAAATTTATGAAATTTTAAATTTTTGTTTCGTATTTTTTTTCCGTTTGACAAATCTTATATATTAAAAGAATTTATGAATAAACTTTGCATTCAAGATTTTTTCAATATTTTTCTTCTCTCAAACCTCTATAACTAGAGTTCTAATTAACGTAGGCTGTTGACATACGTCTAAGAACACTCAGTGGATCAAGCTCCTTCTCCTTAACTGCTTAAATTCGTTGGTTTTGAGGAAAGTTATGCGTGGAGAATCAACTTTACTTTTACTGTACCTTAACTTATCTTGGCATATTTTGGCATTACTGTACGTTAACTTCTGTTGCCAAATTCGTTGGGTTTGAGGAAAGTTATGCGTGGACAATCAACTTTACTTTTACTGTACGTTAACTTCTCTTAGTATATTTTGGCATTACTGTACGTTAACTTCTCTTGGCAAATTTTGGTATTATATTGTAAAAATTAATATAATATAATATATGCTGCGGAGCAGCAGGTTTCCTCTAGTTATATTTAAAGTGAAGCTTTTAACGTGAGTCTATTTTTTCAGTCGCTTTACTGTGCTAATGTTAAAACGAATTAAACTATTATGAAATCAAAAAAGGCAGGAAATTTATGCATTACAATAGAATACTTAATGTGTTTAGCAGATAGTTGGCACCAACGAGTGCAGTGTAGGAATTATTATCCTTTCAAATCGGAGATACAAAAAATTTCATGTGAGCAAAAACGTAGTGATTAAACTTGGATAACTTTGCATACTTTAAATGTGTTGAAATATATTTTATATCCTCCACACCACTGTGCAGAGGGTATATATAGGTTTGTCATTCAGTTTGTAACGAAACGAAATAAATTCCGGAAACCCTGATCCTTATAACAAGGGAAGTTGATGACCGTTTGTCTGTGGAAATCACGATCACAAAGGAGTTGTTATTTAAAAACATCAAAAGGGTCACGAGATATGTACGAAACTTAAAAAAAAACTTGAAAAAATACAAATTTTCAAATAAAAGTTCAATAAATTTAGCTTTTAAATTTAGAATAAATTCTAATACAGTTTTTGGCCGTTCGCGTTGTTATATTTTATATTAAACTTAAGCTAGTAAGCCTATATATTTAATGTAAATAAAAGGGGTTTTTTCTATTACATTTTTCCCAACGTTTCGTCAATTTTTTGTTGACTTTTTCAAGGGTCATATATTTAAATAAAAATAACTTTGTTTTCATTTTTTTTTTTTCAAAATTTTTATCTTTAAAATCTCTTAAGGGTTTTTATTATCGAAATTTAAAAGATTAAAATTAAAAAAAAACTATTTTTTTATGTAGAATATTTTTAGATTAAAGAATGTGTTCAGGTATAAATATTAATGCATAGTTTTTTGCTAAAATGAATTACTAAGTCTGCGTTTCCACACGCAAATTTTACACAAATTCTAGTTCGAAATCTCTAGTTTGTAGGGAAGAGAAAAGAAAAATTTCGTGTACGGAGTTTGACATTTGCTTTGCTTCACATTCTTTGTAGTCAGATATACTTTTAAGACCATTTAAACTTTATAAACATTCAGTGTGACAAATAACAATAGAAAATTATAAAATGAAACCAAAAATGTCGTTGAAGTGGTTTTAGCCTGATGTAGAGCAATTAATCGTTCTAATACAGCAATATGAATACAGCCAAAAAAATATTTTGACGTTTCTTTTAATTCCTATTCTTCAAGCCAAAAGTTTCGAAACAAGAATTTGTCTGTGGAAACGCCAACGAAATTCATAATGAAATTCGAACGAAGTTTGGCAAACTAAAATTTGCGTGTGGAAATCGGGACTAAAGGAATATTGTTTTTTTTTTATTAACAAAAAAATGATTGCTTCCGACGTTGACAGTAAATTCCATATGCTAAATAGATTTGCTAAACGAGCTCTCGAAAAGTTAAATCTAGCAAAAAAAAAATTGCTGAATGACCAACACCGATGACAAGCTATGTGACTTAAAGAAACATATTATATTTTTTAATTCTCCAGTGCGAGAGTTCTTAAGAATATGTGAAATGAATTCCATTAGAAATCATGGCGACTATATTTTTAGCCTTTTTGATACAATAACGAGTAATTCATTTCGCTTTGCATTGTGTGTAGAGCATATATTAAATCAAACTATTTTTTTCGGTGTGCCTTTTTTAACAGATATGGCAACGACGAAACTTTATATTAAGAGAACAGCTGCGATAATTTTCGTTTTGTTTATTTTTGAAAATTGTTTATCAAAATATTTATTTAAGATGAATATTTTACCTAAAAAAAGGTAAGTTCTTTAATGTTTAAAATCGCAACTAGCCCTTTTATATAATATTTTACAAAAATAGATGGCACGTACGAACCAAAGATAATATAGCACGTGTTAGAAAAGATGAGGCTGAAGCACGCGAGGAAGAACGGAAAAAACAAGAAAAACTAGAGCTAGCGGTAAGAAAATTAATGAAATTAAAATCTTTAAAGGAAGATTTTAAGAAAAGTTTTATTTAAAAACTTAAAACGTTTACTTATTTAATATTTGAGCCGAAGTTTTGATTACTAAAAATAAATTACATCCTTTATATAAGTGTTGACAACAATCAACATTAAAATTTGAAGCATCTTAAAATGCTTCTTGTTATGGGTCGCGTTTCATAATTATATGATTAAAATATTAAATACATTTACTATTAAAGGAAAGCGAAGCACGAGTCAATTTTCTACGTAAACGTACGGGTGTGCCAGAAAAACAATCCACTTGCAATGAATCTACTCAACAACAAGGACAACAACAAAATGAAGTGGAGCAGATTGAAGAGAGTACCTCACAGCATGTAAATTTATTTGCTGATTACAAAACTCACGTCAAAACCACTAACAAAGAATTAGAAAAAGAAAAAAAAGATGAACAGGAAAAGTATGAAAAGCAAATTGGCTACTTAACCTATTTGGGTCAGGATACCAATGAGGCATTGAGACTAAAAAGTTGGTATGAAGTTGCGCCCAGACGTTTGGACGTAGGAGCAGAAAGAGGGAAAATCAATGAAAAGGATTTAAAAATAAAACACAATCATGATCCGCTTACATTAATAAATGCCCTTTTGCCACCAGATCCAAAATATACTACAAAGGCAACAATAAAACGTAAAAGAACTCCATCTCCTGTAGCAGTTGTTGCAAATATAGAAGAACCGAAAGTTTTAAAAAAACCTAAGAAACATAAAAAAGAACGTAAACATAAAAAGGAACACAAGCATAGAAAACATAAAAAGCATAAATCCAAGTCGAAGGACATGTTAGAAGAACAATTACAGAAACGTTTAAAATTGGAAAAGTTAAGAAAAGAACGTTTAAGGCGTGAAACAGCAGAGAGAGCTAGACAAGATTTGTTATTGGCGCCTAAGGAAACAACTAAACCCCAAGAACCTACACCGAGTGCAACACAAAGAGTTGTTCAGAAATACAATAGTCAATTTAATCCCGATTTGGCAAAACAAAACATGAATTAAGCATTAATTTAATAGATTATTTCATAGTTGTTGTACATATATCAATGTGATCTTTGCATAAATGATAAAAAACGAATTCTTAATAATATGGATATATTTCTATAAGAGACGAGCTCTATAAAAATAAACCTTTTATAGTTTTTCCGTTGTCAGACAGTTTGCAATTAATACTATAATTGACATACATTCTTTACAAATTTATGTGGTAAATAAGTCATAACGTCTCTATGAGCACTGTTACACGCTCAATATATATTGTGATGTTTGGATCGCGTTCAATATATATTGAACGTGTAACAGTGCCCTATAAATTGTTTTAACGAAACCGGTTTCTGACATCAGATCTTTTCTTTAAATTTATCCGCATTTGAGCAATTGCCAGAATATCGCACAAAGATCTTTAATAAAATGAAGAAAATTTTTGAAATTCTAATTCTATGATATACAAGTAAAGCCGAAGAACTAACACCAAATTCAACACCAAAAATTATACAGAAATACAATATTTAATTTAATCCAGAGTTGGCAAAACAAAACATGAATTAATGGTTTATTTACAATAAGGATTAATTTATTTAATTCTTTCATAGTTGATGTATTAAAATGTTGTGCTTTGCATAAATGTTAAAAATAAAAGGTTTCTTAATACTATTCCTATTTTTCTATAAAAGACGACCTATTCAAGAAGAAGAAATTCAAAATTATTTTATAGTTTTTCGTTTTCAGACAGTTTGCAATTAATATCTATTAATATTAATAGGCTAGGCGATTTATTGTGACCGATGTTTTATTCTACCGTTTTATCCCGATTTTGACCAAAGGTATATTATTTGAAAGATATTTCTTTTTAGCCGTTTTGCAGATTTACAGATTTTTAAATGTTTTCCTTTATTTTGAGTAAATTGCATTTAAAGTTGCTACTAACACATACATAAAAAAAGTCATAAGCATTAACCCCCAAGTCGAAATTCATTCTTTTGAGAAAAATTATTTTTATATAAATGTTTTCATTAACAACTTTTTAATAAACAGTCTTAGAGAAATGGGGATTTCACGTAAATATAAAGCGTTTTTAGTAGAATATGATAGCAAAGAAACCCCAAATCGTTGAATACCATGCTTTCGAGAAAAATTACTTTTTATATAAATGTAATGGGACTTCGTTAGGACTTAGGTCAGTATGTTTTCATTAATAACTTTTTATTAGACAGTGTTACAGAAATGGGGATTTCACGTAAATCTAAAGCGTTTTTAGTAAAATATGACAGCATACATAACTCAAATCGTTCTTAAGTCGACTTAGGCGGTTATCGCTTGTGACCACAGACATATGCTATGTGCGTTTTATTAAATTTGTTAATGTGTTTGCTAATGAGTTTGTTGAATTCATTCACAATAATGATAAACCATAAAAGTGTTGGTTTGTGAATTGGCTAAGTTGAAAAATAAAGCTGCCTAGAAATTGCTTCGAACTTCGAGAGCTGGTATCTGCTAGTTTTCATTAATATGCAATTTTTTTCTTCATGAAAATTTTTGTCATATTTTCGAGCAGAAATAAGAGTTTTTTATTTATATTTTTCGAGCCAAAATAACGGTTATTTCATGATTTTTATACCCTATACCACACTATATGGTCAGGGTATAATGACTTTGTTTGTAACTACCAAAAATATTTGACCTAACTTATTTTTTATTATATTATTTTTGTTTCAAAAAACTGCCGTAAGCTCTTTGGGCCAAAATTGGCAAACCTACAATACAATAGTTTTTCAACATCTTGAATTTTTTGATGCAAGTATGGAGGATTACCATGTTTCACATCATCTGCCTTAAATCACTATATTAACCAACATCAGTAAACTTCAATTCAATACAGAAACAATGGGAGGCACAAAGCTAAGGCCATCTGGTGTCTGGTAAATAATAGGCAACATTATATATTCTACGCAAGGTCCAGGAAACTCTTGATATTACAAAACTCACATGTTGATCAAATGAAAGATTATTGTCAAGAATGCGACCTAGCGGTTTATATTGGGACACAACTTCCAGTAGCTCATTACCTAGCAACATGTTTAGATATATACTAAGGTACTTCGAAAATAGCATAACCTTGCATTTTAAAGGATTCAACTCTAAGAATTCTGACTTGTGTAATGGACACAATGTGCTCAAGACCCCTATTAATAAGATTTTCAAAATTCTGAAAATTAGATAACTCCGAAGTAGCTAGAAGCTGTATATCATCAGCATAAGTACAGCATGTTAAGAATGATAAAACTCGAAATATGTCATTAACATACAATAAAATCATTAGCGATCCTAAAATTTTCCCTTGAGGAATGCCTTTACTATTTTCCAAAAAATTCGAACTCTGATCACCCACTTGTCCAATTTGACTAGGATCAGATAGTAAAGACCATATCAGCTTGCAACTATATGAGCTGAAACCAAAATTATTTAAAAGTTTTTCTATCAAATTTTTGTGACTTATTGAGTCGATTTAGCCATGTCCGTCCATCCGTCTGTGTGGGCATGTAAACCTTGTAATCAAACTACAGGTCGCAAATATGAATATATTTTCATGAACTTTAGTATATAAACTTCTATCGACCATAGGATAAGCGCTATTGGTGAAAATCGGTTCATGTTCAGACCTAGTCCCCATACACATGACCCCTATGAGATCGACTTAAATTGCCATTATATCAAAATTATCATATAGATCTCGGTCAAATTGGGTTTATGTAAGTTTATTACATCCATCTATCAGAAGTCCAAAAATAAACTCTATAGGACAATTATGCGCCATAGCCCCCATATGAAGCTGATTCCCGATCTTCACTTAAATGTAACAAAAAACAAAAGTTTTGCACAGATTCTTCTCAATGTGATTTGTACATGTTTTGCAAACAATAAATGACCTTACCAAATATAGTCAGGATCAGTCCATTTTTCGAACTAGTCCCCATATAAATATAACATCCGATATGAACTTTTTCATATCCAAAGGCAAAAAAATTAATAGCAATGCCACTCAAATTTGGTTTATACTGATTTTATATATCTAATTAGTTGGACCTAAGAGATAGATAGTCTCTAAACGCATTGTATAGGGTATCGTGTAGTCGGTCTAGACCAACTATAATTTTCTTACTTGTTTCTGTTGAAATTTGAGAATATTTTTTTGGATTTAAAAAAATAATAATTGCAGTATGAATTAAAATATTGCCGTTAAATGATTTCAAATTTATAAAGGCATTGTAATTCATCAGAGGGATGTGATCGAAGCTTAAATCAACAGTACCCTTTATTTCTAATTGGTTATTTAGAATTCCGGAATATAGATGAAAGCTTTTATGGATCATATATTGAATGTGTTGGAGATCCAGTAGAGAGTGCAGAGTAATGACTATTTTGTAGGTATAACTGTGTTACGGCCCCTAGTTTCAAGTAAAAAATGGCAAATTTCCAGATCACTGGAAATAGTGTTGCGTGATTCCTATATTCAAATCTGGTGTTAAATCCAATGTTTTGAATTATAGGCCCATTGTTAAACAGTGTGTTCTGGCCAAAGTCTTTGATAAGATTCGGTATAATAAACTTTTTCATCATGTTTCATCAAAATTTTCAGTTTTTCAACATCGGTTTTTACCCGGTCGATCCACATGTACAAATTTAGTAGTATTCACTAATCAGATTATAGTTTCTTTGGAGAATAGAAAACAAGTTGATGTGATATATACTGACTTTTCGAAGGCTTTTGATTCAGTTAATCATGATATTTTGTTAGGCAAACTTCACCAATTTGGTATTAATGGAAATTTGTTGCAGTTTTTTAAAAGTTTTCTTACGAATAGAAAATTAATAGTTAAAATTAGTTTATGCTTTTCTGACAATGTAATTAATGAATATTCTGGTATTCCTCAAGAAACACATTTAGGCCCATTATTATTTTTAATTTTTATAAATGACTTACCTGACTGTTTGCAATTTTGTATACCATTATTATTTGCCCATGATTTTAAATTATTTGCTGTTATTACAAGTATATCACATTCAGTTATGCTTCAAAAAGATTTGATATCACTGAAAGAGTGGTGTGATTTAGACAGACTTGTTTTAAATATTGATAAATGTTGGGTTATGTCATATACTCATTGTCATAATCCAGTTTTTTTATAACTACACTATAAGTGATGTCACTCTTAAGAGAGTTGGTGAAGTTAAAGATTTAGGAGTTATTTTTGATTCCCAGTTAAAATTTCATAATCATATAAAAACATATGCAATGTTGGGATTCATTAAACGAAATACTGCGGACTTTAGTGACCCTGCATTAAAATCATTATACGTTTCTTTCGTTAGAAGTAATTTGGAATATTGCTCTTTAATCTCGAGTCCTTATTATGAAAGCCATTCCGCCAGAATTGAAAAAATTCAGAAACTATTTACAAAGTTAATATTTAAGAAGATAAATTGGTCCGGCGATGTTCTTTCTTATGAAAGCTGGCGTAAATTTCTAGGACTACAATCTTTAAGAGATCGCGAGCGTTTATTTTAATAAACCAATTACAAGATGTTTAAAGCTTTATAAAAGTTTTCCAATCCTTTTAAATTTTAATTTAGATCAATTTTAACCTCTTAAGACCTGAACATAAACCGATTGAGTTAATAGTTTTTTTAAACTATTTTTTAGCTTATGAGGTGTAATTAAAATACTTATTTATATTATTTTTGAATTTTTTTTATTTAAAGTGGTAGAAAAAGGAATGTTTAGTTAGGAACAATATTCTTAAAAGAATGGTAGTTTTCAAAACAGTTATTTTTCAAAATACATAAATAGACATTGCATTTTACACATATAGTATGGCAGCCTGAAGAGCACGTTGGGTGGCGACATTTCGACGCGGACTTGCTGTCTACAAAGCGCGGTAGGTGACCAACATTGTCAAGCCTTATTTCTGGCTGTGGGTATGGCACAACCGCATGGTGCTTCTTTGAAGGAGGTTGTATTATACAATCTTGACTGTCGTCTGTTGGATTCAAGCTAAATCTTGTTGTTGTGCTAGTGTTGGGACGAGATATAGAGCTGCAATGCAAGAAATTGGGTTCAACCCTACCTCTGTCATACTTTATCATCGCTTTGGCCAGGGTCAGCCTGTACTGGAGCAAGCCTAGCTTATCCTTTCGTTGGAAGATTTCTTGTACACAACAACGCGTGTACATCACCCAGCAATTGACGACAATAAGGTCCAAGAAATGGCAGAAGGCTCTCACGGGCCATTTTTTTGTTCTCATTGAACTTCGATAGTAAGATATTAGTATATCACATAAATCTATGCCACCCATGCAGGAATTATAATTTGTTACAACAGATGGCCGAGTTACATCGATTTTTTTCTTTTCTTTTTTGTTCAGATATCGTTACTGATTTTGTGTCCATCCATTTAACGACACAGACTTTGTCATCATTTCTAACTTTCTCATCCCATTCTCCCCTTTTTAACTGCTTGTCAGACTTTAGTTTTTGTGCCACTGGTCCAATCCTATTTGCCATCCTGTCTCCATTCATTGCTTCTCTAACAATTGGCACACAAGATTCTCGACTCCAATAAAGCTTTCCTTTAGGGTATTTGAGGGTTCCCATCATCAGCTGCACACCAGCAAAACGTATCATTTCAATTGTATTGGTGTTAATTGATTTGAGGTCCCGTTTTTATGCCGAATATATATTGCTTTGTTCTGCCACTAATTTCCAAAAGTCTAGCCCAAAATATTAAAAAAAAAAAAAGAATATAGGGTGTTCATGTCAGAGCTACCCTGTGATGTAAGAACATCATCCTTAATATCTGGTCGAGATTTAGCCATTTCTTTGCTGCGCCAAAATACGCGTGGTAAGCTTCTAACTTCGTCTTCAGTATTTGCCTCATTTTTTATTTATTTATTTATTTATTTATTTATTTATTTATTTATTTATTTATTTAATCGAGCCCACAGGGCCATATACGACTAATACATTTAATAATAATAATGAACAGTAACCTAAAATAAGGTAGAACTAAAGAATAAAAATAATACTTAATTTTAAGAAAAATAAATAACAATCCTTTAGTAAGTTAATGATTAATAGCGAAATACTCCAAGTACTTATGTTTCATGACGGATGCCGTATAACTTTAACTTTTCAGATTCACGGGAAGCCCATTCCAAAGTCTGGACGCTCTTATGTGGAACGATTTTTCAAAAACGGAGGATTTCTACCTCCTCGAAGAATTATTTCAGGGTGTCTAGAAGATCGTGAGAACTTGAAGGAGTCAAAAATATCCTTGGGTTCACGCGAGGCCATTAGATGGTGAAAAGCTAGCAGGGTTCTAATTTTTATAAAGCTTTGAAAAGAGCAATGTATAAAATTATAACAGTATTTAAATACCGGATCAGAGATTTTAAGGTCGAAAATATACCTCAATATTCGATTAAAAATTAAACGCAAACGCTTTAAATTTGTTTTATTTGTTCCACAATAAACATCTAAGCAATAAAAAATGTGAGTCATAAGAAGTGAGTGAGCAAGGTTAATTTTTATTCTTACTGGCAGAAAACAGTCAAGATTATGGAGTGATCGAAGAGACATACCCACTTTCGCCGAAACCGCAGAAATATGGTTTCCAAAATTGAGACCACTATCAAGAGTAACACCCAAACATATGAGGGAATCTACAATTGGAACATGGACACCATCAAAGTGGAAGTTTAAAGTGTGAAGAACATTCGCAGTAGAACCAAAAATTAGGGCCTTAGTTTGCTAGGGTTAAAATCAAGCTTATTACGAACCACCCATATAGAAACAAGAGATAAAATATAATTAATGTTAGCTTCATGACAGTCTAAAAACTGTTTATTACCAGTAAACAATAGGTTAATGTCATCTGCAAATAGAAAATTCTTACACTGTGAGGGACCAATACACTCAATAAAGTCATTAAGATACATTAAAAATAACAAAGGGCCAAGAACCCTGAGGCACTTCACTAGAACACAGCCTAATGCCTAATTTCTTCATCTCTCACCCATTCCTCAGATGATTGAAAAGCTCGGATAGCTTCTGCAGGCAAGTACTCGTCATCATCATCGTCTCCCGAGAAATCAAATTCGCTATCATTGAGCATATCTTCAATCTGCTGTTCATTCATATCCAAGCTAAGAAATATTGAATGTTTATGTAGAACAAAGTTTTAATCCGGAGGTACACATATGTATAAGAAAACAAAGTAGAATTTCATTGTAAAAAACTACAAAAAATAAAAAACACCTTTTTATCCGTTCACCCAACTAATTCACTATAGAAAACTGCAAAGAGTATAAACACAACTGAAGAACTCATTTTTTTTTATAAACTTTTTACAATTTTATCCAAGGCCTACTAGAAACTTTTTCAAACTGTCAAATTCAAAAATAATGGCTACAACTTCACAGCAGTGTCATCTATTGATATTTTTTTGAAGCACAGTAATCTAATGCAAAAACCTATTGGCAGTGATCGCAAGATGCCGCTAGAGTTTAAAACATGTAATTAATTAAAGTACACATATGTGCACCCACGGTCCCAAGAGGTTAAGTTGAACTTATTTAAGGTTGTGTTTTTAAACTAAAAATATTAATTATTGTATAAACATTATATTCTTACAGCCTGTAAGATGAAAATCAGTTAAATAAATAAATAATCATCGCTATCTCTGCTTTTATTAAAATTTAATTGTATCGATATATTTAAGTCCTGTAGGAATTTTTATTTTTTCTTTATGCCTTATATAAATAATGCTGTTAAACACAATTTCTTCAATTTGCATTTTTTTTTTTTGTTTATTATAAACGTACTCTACAAATAACTGAAATGTACAATTATCACTCTACATCCTTGGCACATCTAAAGCCCAAGTTGCCAGCCGAACTGTCGGCAGTATTTTGCGAGCGAGCTGCACAACGATAACGGTAACAATATGTCTTGTGACATAGATATGAACCGCCCTTTTTAACACGATTTGGATTAGAACTTGTATCGACCTCGGACCATAAATCATCGGTCCATTCCCAAACATTGCCCACCATATTGTAAAGTTCATAAATATTCTGTGAATATTCATCAACAGGACAAGTAGTGGCATAACCGTCTTCCTTCAAATTATCGTCTGGAAATTCACCTTGCCAAATATTTAGCCTGAAAATTAATAGAATATTAATTATGAAAGTATTCAGTTTAAATATATTTTATAAGAACTTACCAATGTTTTCCTTTGGGCATTAATTTATTACCCCAAGGAAATAGTTTCCTTTGTTTTCCACCTCTACAGGCTATTTCCCATTCTGCCTCTGTGGGTAAACGTTTCCCAGACCATTTACAAAAGGCCACGGCATCATTCCAAGACACATGTACTACTGGATGATTTTCGTAACCCTTTAAATTACTTTCTGGACCATTTGGATGTTGCCAACAAACACCTTGCACTTTAAACCACCACAGAGCGCTAGCTACTCTAAAATCCTTTAATTTATCTTGATCCTCCGCACTTAATAACGATTTAAATAAGAAACTATCACCAAATTTCTCAGCCTCTGTGATAAACTTTGTTGCTTCAACAAATTTCTTAAACTTTTCATTGGAAACTTCATATTTATCCATATAGAAATCCTTGACTTCTACCAATCGTTCGGGACCTTCGTAATCTTCTTTAAAGTATGGTTCATCAGTACCTATTAAATATTTGCCACCGGGTATTAGAGACATATCATCATAAGTTGGTTCCGGATAATAATCCCTATAATGTTTATTATTGTTTTTTGCTTGTTGTTGGCATACTTTTGTCGATTCATCTTTTATTTCTTCAATATCTTCAACTTCATTTTCCTTCGTTTGTTGTCTATCCAACTTGCTACAACCACAATCTAGGAATACTGGTACCAACAATATACTTTGTATAATTATTAGCTTTATTAACATAATGAAGTTTTCTTAATATTAGTTCTTAGCACATTATTTCCACTTATAAACGAATTTAAACTTGTTGCTGATAAATGAAAAAATAAACAATGACGAAATAGTTGCCAGATTATTTTTTTTAGCGATGGATTAAGTGTTAAACGTGCATTACAAATTTAAAGGCAAGCCAAAAAATCAGAAAAACGTTAACTAATTCGTTTTTAAATATAAATTTTTTTTTTAAATTTTATAATTTTTTGAACTTCAAATTTTATTGCTGAATATAAAAATTATATAATTTGTTTAGTACCAAGCAATACATTCAATAACCACACAGAACTGTAGTCCGATTCTGTAATTTTTAACGATCCTGCAATCGCAAAATATATCGACAGCTATTGTTGTTTGCACTAACGATTAAGTGATTCACTAAGTGCACCTAACGCCCGTCCTACACAGGCCACTGCCACTACAGATGTATATGTAAATAGCATCAACGAAAAATTGTTCGAATTAGACGAATCTGTCGCCATTAGCATTTGTGCTTGCACATGCCACTGCAATTTCATTTTAAAAATGTTGTCGAAGCGTAAACTTCCACCATCATACCCATCTCTTTTGCTATATTTTCGTAGGCTTTGTTCTTTAAATCGTTATGCTAGCTACACACGAGGCAACCGGTTGAAGCAATGGTTGTAGCAACAATGATATACACGTAGCAACGGTTGCCTCAACCAACGAAAAATATCAAAACTTTTTGATATTTCTGGCTAACGGTTGCCTCAACCAACGAAAAATATCAAAACTTTTTTATATTTCTGGCTAATTGAGGCAACCGTTGCTACGTGTGTATCATTGTTGCTACAACCATTGCTTGAACCGGTTGCCTCGTGTGTAGGCAGCATTAAGTTTTATTGTTCATATCCCACAAAAAGGGTGGCAATGATATAAATTAATTATTGTTGAAATACTCTCCTTTTTTAGCATCCATAATCACTTTTTGTTTTGTTTGCAAAATAGAGTTGTCGAGTTCATTATATGGGCACATTTTGGGGAAACGGTTAACATTTCTTATTATTATATATGTATATGTTCCCGAAACTCCTATAAGGAGCATAGGGCCCCAACTAAACGCGATGGTTCAGACAGCATCCTAACATTCCAGGTTCCAAATCGTGTCCGTTTTTTCATGCTAAAGGTTGTCATCAGTAAATCAGATCGTTTTTGGTTTAATATAGTTGAGGTTTCATTAATAAGTGTTATTTAAGATGTGGTAGCTTATTAGGCTTCCGCATCCGATCCTGGTGCTGGGGCTGCCAGCAACCTCCAGGCAGGCAATTTGTAAAGTTTTTCAAAGGCAGAGATTATCCGCGTTTCTTCTACTTCCTGAGACGCCCATTACGAGCCATCAGGATACTTTACAGAAACTAAGTTTCAGAAATTCTTCCTACTGACCTGAGACGTCTTTCGACCATTCAGGTTACTTAGCCGCCTTCTCACTCTAGCTAGCCTTTGAACGGGTGTTCCAAAGCCATTGCCCGGGGAATACCTGGTGTAAACCGGAGGTAGTGAGCTGCTTTGACTGTGTAGCAAAGGAATCATACTTGGCCACTCCCAAGTGAGTGGCAATCAAGAACTTTCCACCTTTACTTGTCACAGTCCATTCCCCAATTTCTTATTATTAGTATTATTTTAATAATATGTGCGCATTTCAAGAAATGAATCATAATAATACATTTAAGAAGTTAAAACTTTAATTACAATTTTGCAGTAATCCAGTAAATTTAAATTTAATTTTCAACAGGGTAACATTAAGCATCGCTAGTGGCAGCAATTACTCGCGCGAAAAATTTGGTGCCATTAGTGTGACCACTGCAGAAAATGTGTGTGTATCTGCAAAAAAAATGTGAGTGTATTGAGTTTTTCGAACTTGCAGTGTGATGTGTGATAGGAGGGGGGTAAAACAAATGTGAGTGTATTGAGTTTTTCGAAATGGCAGTGGCCTGTCTAAAGGGCACTACACACTTGTCAAATACAACATCAAGCATTGTGGCGGTATTAGTGAAAATTTTTTTGTATGCCTCACACCGACGAAGCTTGATGGAAAATCAAAAATTTAGATTTTGTCGGTGACACACATACAATCAAATTTGCTTTACTACCACCATAACACTTGATGTGAATTTGACAAGTGTATAGTGCACTTAAAGCGGGATATACACGGTCAAAATGCATGACAAGCATTGTAGTGGTATTAGTGAAAATGAGTGTGTATGTCTCACACCGATGATGATTGAAGCAAAATCAAAAATTTTAGATTTTTTGGTGTTTACAGCACAACCCTTTAATTCCCCTGAAATCATATCTCTTGCTGTACGAGTATTAAGCGCACTATACACTTATCAAATTCCCATCCAGCATTATGGTGGTATTAGTGAAAATTTGTTAGTATGTGTGACACCGACAATGCTGGATGGAAAATCAAAAATTTTAAATTTTTGGCATGCTGGATGAGAGATTTTGATGAATGTATTGTATTTTCTCATCAAGCACGTACACACTTTAAACGAGATTTCAAACAAAACGGACGCTAAAAATGTCGGATGAAAAAAGTAATTTTTTTAATTAATTCTTTTCTGAATAAAACGTTAGGAAACTTGGCCTATATAATAAATTTTATTTATTTTATTTATTAAAAAGCAAATAAGTTTGAAATCACATTAAAATTAACACTTTTAATTTTTTTCTATTTTGTTTCTCCCGCTGTTGACACTTCAAAGTAAAATTAAAAATGAATGCTGTACAAGTCGTACAGCAAATTATAGGCTAACGTCAAGCACACATACACGATGCTTGATGTCAAGCGATAGTTAGATAGTTAGATACACGTAACCGTGTCAGCCGTTTTTTTTTTTTCTGTTACATGAAAAGCATTTAGAGCAGTTACCGAACTCAACTGTCACGTAACCAGAACGCCTCAATCTGTTGAAAATATATGCTACGTTTGTACGTGACATTTGTGAACAGCTAATAAAGTTTGGTTAATTTTACACAACAACATTCTGGTTCGTTTTTTAGGTCTATAATTGCTTAAATGCCAACGTTACATTTACGGTATAGATACATTTTAACAACGTGTGGCTAACTAGGCCTTAAGTTGTCAGTTATACAATAAATTTCGAAAATATAAATTTCGAAAATATGTTTTCGACAAAATATACGCGTGTTTACACCTTTAAAATTTTTTTTTGTGCGAAACAGTTGGTAGCACTGGTTAAAATAATGCCGGCCGCTTGTTTTGTACTCTTTGTTTTTAACTGCTGTGCAAAAAACGGAAAAGAACAAATAAGAGCAAAACAGCAAAGTAAGAGCATCAAATGTAAAGAAACCGACGCCACGACAAGAACCCAAGCCATCGCCATTTAAATTAAAATATTTTTTTATTGGTGTTAAAAGTGTGTAAAATACTAGGTAAATCAATTTATTAATAAAAAAAATATATCAAATTAATGCATTTTAGTTTGGTTAATATAAAATAATACGAATTACATTGTGAATTTCACTTATTTTTTTTTTCTCTATACAGGCATTCAACGAGGAAAAATTCTGTATTAAGCGAAAGGTAGAAAAACGGCATCAAAGCGCGTAAAATTGTTCTAGTAACGACAGGAAGCCACAAACTTTGCCATTAATTATTGATAAGGCAATTACGTTTTTTTTTTTAATTAAAGAAAGAAAAAATAAATCAGAATGTCTGATCAAGTCGACGATTTATGTCTATTAAGCGATGGTGAAACTTCCGTTTCGCCCACACCAGCAACTGTACCGAAAAAACGTGGTCGACCAGCTAATCCAAATAAAAAACCAACTGTAGTAGCGCCGCCAAGCGGTCGCGGAAGAGGACGACCAGCTAAAGGTGGTGATGCCGCATCAAAAAAAAAGGGTAATGCCGATGGCAGCGGTGATGAGGAAGGTACAGCTAGCGATGGTGGTAGCCCGTTGCCCAATGGCGATGCAGCTGATGAGCCTGCCAGACGTGGTCGTCCACCAAAGTCTAAACGTAAACAATCTCTTAATATTGTATGTACGGGTAAGGCACGCGGTCGCCCAAAGAAACCTACTAAAGGTGATGAAGATGATGAGGAGGAGGAAGAAAATGAAGACGCCGAAATGAGTGATTATAAACCCAATAAAAAGAATGCAAAGAAGTCCCCTAATAAAGGACGTGGACGTCCTAAAAAAGCACAGAATAGTGATGAAAGTAAGTACAGTTTCGAATTTATGCATACATAAAATTTACAATGTGCTTATATAATAATGTCAGAAACTTGTTTAATTTAAACTGAATAATTTGTTCGCGTACTCGATATTGCTATATAATTATATTGCTGTTCATTCTAAAATCATTTATACGAAAAATCGGAAATTTTCTAGAAGTTTATGACGCGAAATTTTTTTTTTTTTTTTTTTCACCATCAGAGAACCTTAATAACAGATGCTTGTTTTATGGCGCAAAAAGCCGTTTACTGCGAATTGTATGTAAAAGAAACAAAAAAACAAAGAAAAGTTAAATTTTGACAATTCTTTGTGTTATAATTTTATATGCATTGAATGCAAATTATATTTTTATCCCATCAATTCAAGCTAATCTAAAAGTTATACAAAAATTTATGTTAGACGTTTTTTCTTTTTTTATTTATATTATTTTTAAAATTTCTTTAGACGTTTTTTCTCTTTTATTTATATTATTTTTAAAATTTCTTTATTTTTTTTTTTAATTTTATTTTATTTCATTCACCTACAGTTACTAAGAAATAATTTAATATAAAACTTCAGTTTGCCTTTTCCGTTCGAATTTTTAAAGTTCCCGCCAAAACCGAAACCTTTTTGTGCTCATTGTACAGTGTTAAAAAAAATATTTAAGGGCACTATTGCACGTTAAATACACAGTCGCAAAACTCCATACGATTTCATTTATTCAAAAAAAATTTTACTTTTAATAGGAAAACATTAAAAATTTAAAAATTTTTTTTTTTATTAAACACAATTAATATAGTTAAACAATATTAAATAAAAATACATAAAATCCAGCTGCCTTAGCAATAGCAAAAGTCTACATACGACGTATTTTTGCGCACTTTGGGATAAATTCATAAATTTTCAATGGCTTGTATGTCCTCCTTTTGCATCGAAAACTTTAGGCATCGAAGAAACCAGGTTTTTTTTTTTTTTTGTTTCAGTGGAAATATTTGCCCATTCTTCCTTCAAAATAGTTTTTAGCTGAGAAATAGACGATGAGTACAACTTTTCTTGAGCAGTGACGAACTGTAGCAGCATGGACATCAACTCCGTAATCTTTTTTTGTACAATTTTTCCGTTCTAAACCACTTTTTCTTTTATATTGTCGATGACTTCTCAATTTTATGCCTTAATCTTTCATTAAGTTTTGAAAGACGTCTCTTTCGTGGCAAACTTCCATAGCTTTCAGTTCTTTATAGTTCTTAAGGATTGTTTGAACTGTAGATTTTGACAAAATAACGATTTCCCCAACTTTTGCCATAGATTTCCCTTCATTTGATAGCGAGATAACTAATTTTGGAACATCGCACACTGGGATAAATGGAAAATTTAGTGCGACAAAATTATTTGCTTCATTTGGATTCAATAAATTTTTTTTTTTTTTTTGGAATTATTTATTAATTTTATTTATCAGTATTTTTAATACTTTTAATGTTCACAATGTTTACATATTTCATAGTTTAATTTTCAATTTTAGCTCCATAAAAACACATTATTTCTTATAAATTTTACACATTCTCTTCTAAAGACACATTCATTTCTCTCATTTTTTATATTATTTGGAATTAAGTTATATAATTTAAGTCCTTTGTAGAAAAGTGATCGCTGCATTGTCGTTGTGGCGACTCGTTGTATTCTAAAATTTTCAGCATTTCTTAGTCTATACGGCAGTACATCTCCTACATAATTTAGTTGCTCGCTTAAATATTCTGGCGCATTACCATTTCTTATTTTTTGTATAAACATTAAAGTATTTAATTCCAGTCTTTGCTTTATACTCATCCACTTGAGTGCATCTAACATTATAGCTATTGGTGTATACCTGTTGCATCTTAGAATTGTCCGCATTGCCTTATTTTGCAATTTTTGTAGTCTGTCCAGTTGTGCTGCTCTACAACATGAATATATAATTGTCGAACCATATTCCAAGTGTGGTTTTATCATGGTATATATATTTATTACTGTCATTGGTGATATTTTATTCCTAATTCTTTTGAAACAACCAATTTTTTTTACCGATTTTCTTACAAATATACTCTATGTGATCGTTGAATTTTAGTTCTTTATCAATAATGAAACCAAGGTATTTTATTTGTCTCACTTTTTCTATTATTTCACCATTTATTATAAAGTTTGCATTGCTAGTCATATTTATTTCTATTATTTTTGTTTTCTGTTCATTTAGTTTCAGTTTATTCATTTTTAACCATATATTAATATTCTTTATATCCTGCGTTATATTGTTTTGACATTGGTTCTCGTTATCTCCTTCCGTGTATATGAGAGTATCATCCGCATATAAAATAATTTCACATTTTTTTAATATGTTAGGCATATCATTTATATATATACTAAATAATAGTGCACCCAATATTGATCCCTGCGGAA
Source organism: Cordilura impudica (assembly GCA_963682025.1). Lineage (NCBI taxonomy): Eukaryota > Metazoa > Arthropoda > Insecta > Diptera > Scathophagidae > Cordilura > Cordilura impudica. The sequence continues at coordinate 315,922,226 of OY821517.1, read as the reverse complement.
CACCGAACTCATTTTCAATTGAAATGGATTTTATACCATTAACCTTTGTAATTTGTTTCCTATTCGTTAAATATGATTTAAACCATTTTAGCTCGGTGTTCTGTACTCCGTACATATAAAGTTTCTTTAACATTATTTCCCTGTCTATGGTCTCAAATGCTCTTTTAAAGTCCAAAAAAATTGCCATTATTTTATTATGTTTTTCTATTTTCTTCCACCGATTTATCACATAATTAACTGCGGTTCACACGAAAATTTTAATAAAACTAGATACCTCAAGGTTTTTAGGGTCGCTGATTACGAATCTGATGTCAGTTTTTTAAAATTCTAAATGGAGGATCCAATACACATAACTGACAATGTTTAAAAAATTGATCGAATTCGCTTAAAACTTATTACACGGTATTTTTTGGGGTCGTTGATTACAAATCTGATATTAGTTTTTAAAAATTCTAAATGGCGGATCCAATATGGCGTACAATTTAAAAAAAATTGATCGAATTCACTTAAAACTTTTTACACGGGATTTTTGATGTCTGTTCTTAAAAATTAAAATTTCAAATTTCAAAACATTAGGCCTAATTAAAAACTTAAGACGAGAATACTTTCTGAATACTTTCTTCAAATGATTTTTTGGGTCTGCCTCGCATCTTTTGTTCTGAATGTGTTCCTACCGATAATGGAAGCAGTGGTGGTTGTATCACCGTCAGTTTGAGGTTTTCGTCAAGATAGTTTATGTGCTTTTTGTTAAAACGCTCATACATATAATTACACTCACGCCACTTCGTAGACATCTTTGAAACAAACACTTAAATTCCTGTTTTATTTGTTTTATTAAATATTCAGAAAGCTCACAAATTTTGCCCAAAATATACTGTAGTAGTTGTTCATTACATTTTGATGATGACAATTTATAAAATTGTTGGTTTTTCAGTACATCAAAGGAGTTTCTCTTCATTTTCATCTTTGAAGCACAGATCTCAGTACACCCAATGTAGTTACGGAATTCCCTTTTCTAATATTTTTCGTAGCAGTTTAAGTATACATCAAATTTCATTTGCATGTGGGATTTTCAGAATTAAGCCGTGTGTCCACTACCAAGTTTTCTTGCGGAAGTTGCTTCCAGAAGTGACTTCCAGAAGTTTTTGTCGTGAAAACACGTATTAGAAGTCGACTTCCACAAGTCACGGCTTGCAGAAGTTGCAGCAATTATGTGGAAGTAACTTGCACGATTTGCTGTGAACTGCAAGTGTTTTGAATACTTGCAGAAGTCTGGCATATGTCGGGTATACTGTTTGTGGTATTCTCTTCTGTTTTCAGTTTTGTCTATGAGGTGTAGCCATTCTCATTTTAGTAGCCTTCTTTTGAATACTTGTTTGAATTAAAGATAATATGTATTCAAAATCATCATTAGACATTCTCAGGAAATTTTTCAGCTTCATAGAATCTTCGGTCCACAATTCTTCAAGTAATGTATTTTGAAAACTTAAGTCTACGCGCCGCAGCATCCAATTTCTCACTCAAACACTTCTGTTTTTTTATTTTTTTATTTGTTGTTTCTTTTTAATTAAATATGCTGCGATGGTAGCTGCCAATATTATTTTGCTACATTTTTATACTGTCATTCGTAAAAAAGGCAAACTACTGCAAGCTGTACTCACATTGGGTGGAAACACGTCTCAATTTCTTGCAGTAAGTTCGTCGTAATAACTTCTACAAACTACTTCTAGAAGCAGACTTCCGTAAACACTTCAGCAAATACTTGCAGAAGTTCTTCCGCAAGTGACTTCCTAGTGGACACGCGGCTTTAGGTATACTACTAAGAAAAATGTGCTCTATTTATTGAAAGGCGAAACGAGGGGACCTCCACTTGACTCTTTTACACTTAGTAGTTTTTTTTTTTTTTTTTTTTTTTAACTTATAAGACAAAGTCGTGGAACTGGTTAGAACTTTTTTATAGCTCTAGCTAAAGTAAATTTTTCAATATATTTCATAATAATATATCTATATCTTCACTACATATAATTGTTATTTTAACCCATTAACGACGAAATTTCAATTTTTCAATTATATATTCTTCCTTTATTTACATATTTTAACAAATTTGATATTTACATATGAGATCTTATCTTTACATAGATATTTCAACAAATAATATATAGGATCTAAAGACATTAAATAGTTTTTATTTTATTTTTTAATGATTTTTAAAGGAAAATGGGAGGGAAAAAACCTTTATATGATTTAATAAATTCAAATACTATCTGAAAATATTTATATGCTTATAGAAGGTTTATTAGAAATAATAGACCTCTATAAGTATATAATTTTCAATTTGGTGATTTCTTTTTAATTTTACGTTACTTCTCTACATTCTCTTATCAGTGGGTAAGAGGAATTTTCAATTTTGGCAAAATAATTGTTGTTAATCCTTGTTATGAAATCGATAATTTTTTTTATAACCTGTTTCTTCATGAAGAAGATTTGTAGGATACCTCCAGGGCTTTTTATTTATCATTTTAAGACATTTGTTTTGTATAATTTGTAAGCGTTTTAGGTGGCAGTTGGCAGCGTCACTCCAAATAGGACACGCGTATGTTAATATTGGCCTTATAACACTTTTGAATAGGAGATTTTTGTTTTTGGGGTTTAGAAATGACCTTCTATTTAGAAGTGGCCATAATGCTTTAAATGATTTTATAGCTTTTTGGCACGTAGCCATAATATGTTGTTTAAAAGTAAGCTTTTTGTCCAAGACAACTCCGAGGTATTTGACATGATTAAGTACATTTATGGTATTATTTCCAATATGAAGATGACGTCTTGGCAGTCTTTTGGGAGATTTGTTGAACGGAAAAATAATTGCTTGGGTCTTGTTTGGATTAATTTTTATTTTCCATTTGTGAAAATATTTACTGCAATTTACAAGTCCCTTTTCCATTTTCTTCAGGAGTGCACTTGTAAGTTTGTTTGAAGAAATTAACGCAGTATCATCTGCGTAGTAAGCAACTTTCATATACTTCGGAACTTGAAATCGGATGTATATATCGAGTAAAGCAATGGCGACAAGACTGATCCTTGAGGTAACCCTGTGGTGATGGTTTTTGGAGATGATGTTTCATTATTAATCGCAACTTTAAAGCTTCTCCCGTGAATGAAATCTGAAATAAGTTTGCATAAATATTTTGGTATATTTGCAGCAAGAAGTTTAAATACTAGGCCATTATGCCAAACGGTGTCAAACGCTTTTTCGATATCCAACAATATTAGACCCGTTGAACGTTTATTGTTTTTATTGCTGATTATTTGATTTTTAATTCTGTTTATTTGGTGAGTAGTGCTATGCCCTTTTTTAAATCCAAATTGTTCTTTAGCAACAATAGAATTGGTCGTTATAAATTCACTAAGACGAGAATGTAGAATTTTTTCAAATATTTTACCAAAGTTACTTAATAGACTAATAGGTCTATAGCTATTTGGGTTATTTTTGGGCTTGCTAGGTTTGTTGACAGCTATAACCTTAGCATTTTTGAAATGGTTTGGGAAATAGTTGAGTTTGATGCAGCTGTTAAATATTATAACCAGTAATTTTAGAGCTTTGAGTGGTAGTTTCTTTAAGAGCAGGTTGGGAACATTGTCAAAACCAGGAGATTTTGAGGGTTTTATTAATGAGACAATATTCATTACTTCTTCTAGAGATGTATAAATTGCTGACTCAGAAGTGGGATTTTCCTTCTTAAAATTATTTACTGTTGAATTTATTACTATATCCGCTGAGTGGTTCCCATTAACGACGAATGGGTAGAAAAATACCCAAAAATAGAGGTATCTTAGAAAAGTTCCAGCTGGAGCCAGGCGCAAGTTATTGCAAATCTTTTTTTTCGCGAATTGATAGAAGAAAGATAAAACTAGTAAACAAAAATTTGAAGAGTCACATAGGAACATGACTTGGGGAAAACTTAGCGGGTCAAAAGTCCATAATTTAACAAAGTAAAAAAATTTTGTCATAAATGGATCTGCAAAGTTTGGGGTTTGGACTTTCCGAAAACTCTCTTTGTACCTCATAGAATAATATGTCTTCTATCTAAAAAAAATAAAATATACCCGGATAAGTCAATTCCTCTGGGCTACAGATCCAATTCTATGGCATGGGTATTTAAATACCCACTTAGACATAAAAGGGTTCTAAAAAAAATTTTTATTTTTATTATTTATTTAAATGAATTTCAAAAATTCATTTTTCCAAAAAATTTGTTTTTTGTAATGTTTTTTAGAATATCATAAAAAAATCCGTTTTCTTTTATTTGTATTGAGAATTACACGTTATATAAGAGATTTATTTTTATTTAGGTTTTTTTTATCTTTTCAATGTTTTTTGGAGTGCCAGCATGAAACTGTTTAAAAAAGTACTTTGGATGTAAGTTTGCATGGCATTTTGTGTATCCATACTCAGTTTTACCTTCACATTGCTCAAAGCGACCGCGTTGACCAATCTTTTCAATCATATGCTTAAACTTATCCATCCGCTTTGCCATTATTTGCGCATATGTGACAACTCTTTTATAACCACGGCAACGACTTTCAGTTATTGTTCAGTTATTGTTATTAATGCTCCTACGACACTTATGCGAAAATCAAGTTGACTTATGACTAGCACGCCTTCAAGTTTTCTGCAGATGCAGTGCAGCTTCCAAGCATTTACCGTAGCAGCATCCATCGCATAAGTAAGTAACGTCCAGTACCATTTTTTTCCGCGAAATTGAATGCGGTAGTTGTTCATAGCATTATCAAATAAATCAACTCCACCCATTCACTGATTGTTTTGACGTATTAGATTAGGTTGCTCAATCGTTGCCATCCTCCAATTTTTCGATCAAATCTCCTGGCTCGGCACATCTGCTCTACACCCAAGAAATTGGACATCACAGTGACTACCTAAAACAAAAAGAGTCAGTATTGGAAAAATAAAGCGGAATTAAATATTTCCACCGAACTATCATTCCAACGAACAGCGATTATTTTGTTGTTTTTGTCAAAACAAAAATTTGATGATCCTTTTCATCAATTTTAAATCATCCAATAAAGCATGATTGGTGCGTTTTTCGCGAACGGTACCAGTTACAAAATATTCTTTTTGAGTCAATTTTCACAACTTATGGCTAGTAAAAAAGTTGTCAAATGTTACATTGTGTTTGTTTGGGTCTGATAAGTTTTCCAACAATCGTAATACATGTAGTATTCTCCAAGACCACAATCGGCATTATTGTTGGCAGAAGCTCCAGAATACGGAATAAAAAAAAAGCAGTCTCCTGTCGCTGAAGCTAATTTATTTATTTATTTACAAGATTTACAATCGTAATAAATTATGAAGGTAAATACAATTTTTATACTCAGGTACTAACTGCAGTGGTTTTTGACCTAAATTTGTTGTAGAAGGACTTATATCAAGTGGTATATATTACAAAATTTTAAAATACTTTGAACTGCATTAATATTTTCAATGTTAATGGTTTTTAATAGATCTTTTAAACAAACTCTACCAAATAGCGTTAGTTGAGCGCGGTTTATGGTACTGCAATTGGAAACTAGATGGTTTATATTTATGACTTCTGTATTGCATAAAGGACATTCTGCTGGTCTTGAATTGATGAACAAATGACAATTTGTGATGTAGGTGTGTCCCAGTCTTAATCTGATGTATTTTTGCAAATCTAGTCTTGTGGCGTGAGGGGGATAAATTGGTCTGGTTTTGTTTGGGTTGATGAGTTTGTAGTGATGCTGATAGTTGTTCCAGTCATCCCTATCAATTTTGTTTAGATGTGATGAAATAGTTTTTATGATGTCTTTTTTTATTTATTGAAGGATGCTGAATAATGGGGGTATGTGTTGCGTATTTTGCTGCTTCATCTGCAAGCTAAGACCCAATACTTGTAACCAAATCTTATCGGTTTACCTCTTATTAACGTTTTTAAAAGGTGACTACCATAGTATGCAATCATCTGTTCATCCACCGAAAGGTTGTGCGCAAATACACCAAATTCAATACATTTTATATTTAAGACATCGTTCAAAGGAGAAATTTTGGAAAATTTATCATTTGCATCCAGCTTTTTATTATAAACGTGTATATTTTGTTTTATTTCGAACCTATCTCGACTCACTGCATCTTTTAAAATCTGACATCCTAAAGATGCTTAATTTGACCGATATGATCTGATGGTTGGCAAAGTATTATATGCTGTAAGATACAAGATTCCAAAAAATGTTTTTATTTAAAGTAACGAAACCAGGAACATTTTTTTGTACAGAATATTCATTTGTTCTTTCGACGATCATATTCATGACTTCATCATCGAAAAAGCATTCTCACAATTGAAGTGGTGTGAACGAATCTATCAGAACCAAAAATAGCTCTAAGATTTTGTAGACAACAAAGGTATGCCACAAAACTTACCAATAATCTCGAACAATACTTTATGGGCATTTTCTTCATTGTCGAAAGGTTGTTTTATCAAATTTTTAACTATGTGCTTTACTCCATTTAGGTTTATTTCTCACAAAAACACGACCCTTTGATTTCGATGTAGATGGTTGGGGTTCATTGTCTGTATCTAATAGATCAGCGTTTTTTTCCACTAATTCAGAAACCACTGAAAGATTTTTATTATCATCATTATACATGTACTCAATCTCAAACTGGCCGGGCATTTCATTAAGAAATTGAGTTTTATCATGAAGTATTTGAAGATTATCATCTATATCTTCATTGTCACTTATATCATCAACCTTATCCGGGGGAGCAATCACAAAATTTATTTTATCTGCTTCCTGGTCAAAGTCATTTTCTTCCTCATCACTAGTCCCTCCATCTATTTCTGCTTGAAATTCAGTTACAGTTAAAAGTTTACGACTTCGAAACATTTTGTTTTACAAAATTTTATAATCACAACAGTATTTCTTTTTCAAAGATTTACTGCAACTCTATCGCAATCACAATACACAATTAAATACACGTATCAACTAATACAATAAACTATATCAAACACTTTTGTTTGCATTAAATTACTTACTCTAGCCAAAAACGGGGAAGTCACTAATTCGTTTTTAAAAATCACACCAAACTATTAAATATAGACAAACCCACCACACTGTTTTCATGCCACAAATATTATAGTTCAAAATAGATAAACACACCACTTTTTCATCAAAACATACAATAAATATGTTTATTGCTACCGTTTTCAAGTTTTTACATTTAACAAAAAAAATTATTTTAGAACACGTTAATGCCATGCCTAAGTGGGTAGAAAAATACCCAAGAGCCACAGGTTTGGGTATGACAGATAAAAAAAAAATAAAAATTCCACGTCAATATAAATGCCCTAAATACTAACTGTGTGAAATTTTGTCAAAATCGGACAACGGAATAGGGAGTCAGGCGTTAATGGGTTAACTGTAAATAAAATCAGATACCTGATGCTTAAAAATATATTTAAAAACTTTAAACTGTAAATTATAAAAAGTTGTCGAGTGTAGCAACAATAAACGCTATAGATGCTGCTGACAGGTATATGTGCGTGTAACAGATAATAATACTTTGCACGCACGTACAGACTAATGTGATGCGTTAAAAAAATAAATACTTATAGGTTAATAGCGTACTGGTATTTGTTATTTGTCCCTGTGTGCATCGGTGAATATTTCCATTTGTTGTTGTATTACGTTAATATTAACTAGCAGATTCCAGCACTCGAAATTCGAGTGAATTTCCAGGCAACTTTATTTTTCAACTTATCCAATTCACAAACCAACACTTTTTTGGTTTATTGTTATTGTGAATGAAGATAACAAACTCATTAACAAACACATTAACAAATTAAATAAACACACACATAGCATACGTATAATATTATGTATGTGTTAGTAGCAACTTTAAATGCAATTTACTCAAAATAAAGGAAAAAATTTAAAAATCTGTAAATCCTGTGAACAGCTAAAAAGAAATACCTTTCAAATAATATAGGTTTGGTCACAATTCGGCTCCACAATCATATACACTTGCTGCTCAACAACACAAATCGAAAGATTACAAAAGTTACAAAATAAAGCTATGCGGTCAATATTAAAATATAATATATATGCTCCAATTCAACTAATGCTAGACACACTGAAATGGTTAAATATTCAACAAAGACTGGAACTTAACACACTGCAATTCATTCAGAAAATGAAAATGGGAAACGCACCTGAATACCTTACAGAACAAATTGATTATGTGAGAGAAGTCCAACCGTACAACCTTAGAAATTCTGAAAATTTCCGGCTACCGAGGGTAACAACAACAGCAATGCAACGATCTCTTTTCTTTAAAGGACTTAAATTATACAATCACTTACCAGATAATGTAAAAACAGAAAGAAATATGAGTATATGTAGGAGAAATATGGTACAATTTGTAAAAAACAATGAATTCAATAATATTTTGTAAAGAAAAATCTGTAAAATAATCATATTTGAAATATTTTAAAGTATTATAAATACTACTAAATAAATAAACTAAACTAAACAATCGGGATAAAACGGTAGAACAAAACATCATTCACAAGAATTCGCCTAGCCTATTAATATTATAGATATTGACCGCGAACCAAATATCACACTATATATTGAACGTGTAGCATGCAGTGTACCGCATGCAACAGTGCCCTTAACTTATTTCAATTTAATACGTAGTTGATCATCCTTTCATTCGTATAACTTGCGATTCGTACAGTTGCGATTCATAGAATTTATAAGATTCTGTCACATTTCCAGCGGTATTGAAAAATCACTTTATTTTATTTTTCTATTTCGTGTCCATAAGTCACTAACATGCTTTTTTGACAACCGACAGTTCTTCAATGATGGCCGGCCACTGTACATTATCCTTAATCTTTTTTATACCCTATACCACTATCTGGTTTGGGTATAATGACTTTGTGCTGCTGTTTGTAACTACCAAAAGTATTTGAACTAGACTCATCTTTTATTATACCGATCGACTCAGAATCACTTTCTTAGTCGATTTAGCGATGCCAGTCCATCCGTCTGCGTGTCCATGTAAACCTTGTAATCGAACTACAGGTCGCAAATATGAATATATTTTGATGAAATTTGGTACATAAGCTCAGTTCGAATCTAATTCTCTTTACGAACGGTCGTGTAAATAATTAAAGCGCATAGAGTACAAATATTTAAAATTAATAACAAGTGTATATTTTTGTTTTTGCAATTGCCTATTCTTGATCTCATTTGAACTCACGTGGTAGTCAATTCAGCTTAAAACAGGAATAAAAAATCTAGCGATGGCCCGAGGGGCCAAATCTTCATCAAAAAGAAAGCTCCTTGCCAACAAGAAGATGACAAAACTTCCTCCGGGTTTTAACCCGAACATCGCGTCAACTTCAAGCAACAGATTTAGCCTGCTTGCTGGCCTTAATGATATGGACGTCACTCCTGTATCAAATATTAACGAGGTTAAACAACACAAACCTCCACCTATTGTTGTTGAAGCTAACGCCTCATTTACAGAAATACAAAAACTACTTGGTAAAGATTGTATTTTCAAACGTACTTCAATTGGTACTAAAATTTTTGCTCCAAGTAAAGAAATGTTCGAATGCTACAAGCAAATTCTTAAAGAGAGTAAGTTGGAGTTTCACTCTTATGGCTCCAAAGATAATAGGTTATACACCACTTTTTTACACGGTTTACCCCGCATAAAAACTGAGGACATCACCGCAGAGCTAAAAAACTACAACCTGTCCCCTTCTTCCGTAGCTGAAATAGTCACCAAATTCAGTTCGAACAACAATGCAGTATACAAAGTTCAATTTGTACGTAAAAATTTTAACCCAACTGCCTTAAGAAACGTAAGAACAATTTCAAATATAATAATTTCCTGGAAAAAATACAAATCTAAATCCAGAAATAAACCAACTCAATGCTGGAACTGCTTAATGTATGGCCATGGCGGTGAACATTGTCATCGTAGTGCTGCCTGTATGATATGTGCAGAACAACATCATACAAGTGTGTGTCCGTTTAACACAAACGAAAAAAGACCAGCTGTTTTTACATGCTTTAATTGCAAAAAACAAGGAAAAGAGAGAACTGATCACTCTGCAAACGATATCAACTGTCCGTTACGTTCTCTCTATTTGGAAACTAGAACAAGAGTTACTTCTAAAAGTCCGAATAAAAGCAGACAACAACAAAATAACTCATTTCAATTTAATGTGGGAGATTTCCCTAATTTAAGAAACAACAACACAAATTGTAACAATAACATCAATAATAACAGCAAAGCTACATATGCTAACCAGCTGAAAACAAACAACGATTTATTTAGCATTGATGAGCTTTTTGATATTTTCACTACAGCTATGGATGATTTGCATAGGTGCACTTCAAAAGTACAACAAATCAAAGTTGTAATGTCAATGGTAAAATACGCCCATGGATTATACTAATAATTTAAACGAATTCAAAATGCTTCACTTGAATGCTAATGGCATTTCAAACTTTTCTAAATTAAAACAATTTGAGATACTAATTGAACGAGAAAATATTAAAATAGCGTCTTTGAATGAAACATTTTTTTCAGAAAATCATAGACCCTATTTTAAAAATTATTATTTATATAGAAGTGACAGAACAGATGCAAGAGGAGGAGGAGTAGCTCTGTTAATTCATAAATCTGTCGCTCATAAAAACCTCTTTATATCAAACACATCATCAATCGAAAACATCTCAATTGAAGTTATTATAAATAATAGACCTATTGTTGTATCTTCGTTATATTCACCAAGATATACTCATAACTTCTGTGCTGATATCTTGAACCTAACACCTTCCACCAAAGAATATATAGTTTTTGGTGACCTAAATGCCAAACATTGTTCTTGGAATTGCCGTTCAAATAATACTGCAGGAATTGCACTCAACAACCTACAGCAATCGAGCAATTTTTTCATTCACTACCCTAATAGACCAACCCTATTCCCCCATCAACACAATCGCGAAGCATCCACAGTCGATATTATTTTAAGCAATTCAGCTTTAGATATAGACGTAAAAACAATGGATTACGAAATACCATCAGACCATCGCCCTATTATATGTACACTTAAAAGATCAACGGCCTTGCAGGTTGACCTCAATTATTATGATTACAGTGCAACCAACTGGAACATTTTTATGAATTTTTTAGACAATAAAATCACGTTATATTCGGATATATACAATACCAAGGTAGTTATTGATCAGGAAATCCAAAAATTTATAAATGTAGTTTTCGAAGCAAGGGATGTGTCCACACCTAAAATAACTCAACAAAATAATTACACATTACCAGAAAGTACTGTAAAATATATTAAACTAAGAAGAAGCTTTAAAAGAAAAAGCCAACGATCTTCAAATATAGCCGAGCAAACTTTTTATAATCAATGTACTAAGTTTCTAAGTAACATGATTGATAAAAGTATTAATTCGGAGCGCAATAAGAAATGGTCTCAATTATTATCCAATTTAAAACCAGGTGATAAATCATTTTGGAAAATAAGCAGGAACTTGCGAGGAAAAGGAAAAAATCAAATCGCTCACTTTAAAGTTGGAAATAAAAAAATAACATCTGATAAGGACAAGGCTGAAGTCCTGGCAAATACATTTGTCCAAGCAAATAATCTCACTTCGAACTATAACCACTCGGCAGATACACTAATAAATACAACAGTAAATAATTTTAAGAAGGAAAATCCCAGTTCTGAATCTGCAAGTTATACATCTCTTGAAGAAGTAATGAATATTGTCTCATCAATAAAACCCTCAAAATCTCCTGGTTTTGACAATGTTCCCAACCTGCTCTTAAAGAAACTACCACTCAAAGCTCTAAAATTACTGGTTATAATATTTAACAGCTGCATCAAACTCAACTATTTCCCAAACCATTTCAAAAATGCTAAGGTTATAGCCATAAACAAACCTAGTAAGCCAAAAAATAACCCAAACAGCTACAGACCTATTAGTCTATTAAGTAACTTAGGTAAAATATTTGAAAAAATACTACATTCTCGTCTTAGTGAATTTGTAACGACCAATTCTATTGTTGCCAAAGAACAATTTGGATTTAAAAAAGGGCATAGCACTACGCACCAAATAAACAGAATTAAAAATCAAATAACCACAAATAAAAACAATAAACGTTCAACGGGTCTAATATTGTTAGATATTGAAAAAGCGTTTGACACCGTTTGGCATAATGGCCTCTTATTTAAACTTCTTGATGCAAATATACCAAAATATTTATGCAAACTTATTTCAGATTTCATTCACGGCAGAAACTTTAAAGTTGCGATTAATAATGAAACATCATCTCCAAAAACCATTACCACAGGGTTACCTCAAGGATCTGTCTTGTCGCCATTGCTTTACTCGATATATACATCCGATTTTAAAGTCCCGAAATATATGAAAATTGCTTATTACGCAGATGATACTGCGTTAATTTCTTCAAACAAACTTACAAGCGCACTCCTGAAGAAAATGGAAAAGGGACTTGTAAATTGCAGTAAATATTTTCACAAATGGAAAATCAAAATTAATCCAAACAAGACCCAAGCAATAATTTTTCCATTCAACAAATCTCCCAAAAGACTGCCAAGACGTCATCTTTTTATTGGAAATAATACCATAAATGTACTTAACGAGGTCAAATATCTCGGAGTTGTCTTGGACAAAAAGCTTACATTTAAACAACATATTATGGCTACGTGCCAAAAAGCTATAAAATCATTTAAAGCATTATGGCCACTACTAAATAGAAGGTCATTTCTAAACCCCAAAAACAAAAATCTACTCTTCAAAAGTGTTATAAGGCCGATATTAACATACGCGTGTCCTATTTGGAGTGACGCTGCCAACTGCCACCTAAAACGCTTACAAATTATACAAAACAAATGTCTTAAAATGATAAATAAAAAGCCCTGGAGGTATCCTACAAATCTTCTTCATGAAGAAACAGGTTATGAAAAAATTATCGATTTCATAACAAGGATTAACAACAATTATTTTGCCAAAATTGAAAATTCCTCTTACCCACTGATAAGAGAATGTAGAGAAGTAACGTAATATTAAAAAGAAATCACCAAATTGAAAATTATATGCTTATAGAGGTCTATTATTTCTAATAAACCTTCTATAAGCATATAAATATTTTCAGATAGTATTTGAATTTATTAAATCATATAAAGGTTTTTTCCCTCCCATTTTCCTTTAAAAATCATTAAAAAATAAAATAAAAACTATTTAATGTCTTTAGATCCTATATATTATTTGTTGCAATATCTATGTTAAGATAAGATCTCATATGTAAATATCAAAATTTGTTAAAATATGTAAATAAAGGAAGAATATTTAATTGAAATTGGTACATAAGCTTTTATCGGCCATAGGATGAACGCTATTGAAATTGATGAAATACGGTCCATGTTCAGACCTAGTCCCCCCATACAAATGACCCCTATGAAATCGACATAAATTGCCATAAGATCCAAATTATTATATAGATCTCATTCAAATTGGGTTTGTATGTGTTTATTATACCCATTAATCAGTAGTCCAAAAATAATCCCTATAGGATAATTCTTAGTCATAGGCACCATATACAGTGAGTTCATAAATGATAGCATATTTGGTAATCTGTGAATCAATGTTATATAAAATTTTAACTATGCATGCTATAATTATTATGTCTTTGCTGGACTTACATTAATATGTTTTCTTTCCAAAAATAAACGTATATTACCCAAAACTCCCATTAATTAGAAATACCGTTATTAAAATCTCTTACATTCCAATACTTAGCATATTAAAGCGTTCAAATAGTATAGCACAAATGCAACAAAGTTTTTGTTTAACAAAAATAATTCATTCCTTTATTTATTTAACAAAAATAATAAAAAATAACATCATCTTAATAATTTATAACACCACCTTTTGCTTTAATGCATAAAATATTCTATTTTTCATAGAATTTATTAATTTATTCAAAAGACCCTGATTAAGTGCTTCCCATTCATTGAAAATTGAAATTTTTAGTTCATTTACATTCATGTATTGACGATTGTCAGCATAAGTTCGCCTGACGAGATTTCCCCATATGTTTTCTATGGGGTTCATATCAGGAGAGCAAGCAGGCCATTCCAAAACATCGACATTATTCGAGCTTAACCATTCTTTTGTGAATTTGCTGGCATGACAGGCTGCATTGTCTTGCTGAAAAATATATATTTTTGTCTGTATTGTCATGTAGAAATGGCGACAAATTGCATTGAAGCAATTCACAATATTTTTCGTTGTTCATTTTGGTGGGCACGATTTGAACAATCTTCAGTAAACGCACCCCAAATCATAACAGAACCGCCACCAAAATTTCTTCGAGAGAAACATTGGGGTTCTTTTCGTAAGTCACGCCAGTAACTACAACTCCCATCAGGACCATCCAAATTAAATTTTTTTTTCATCTGAAAAAATTATCTTTTAAGGAAAAAAAATTAATTTATTATTTTCTAACATAACATTAAACAACTTACATTTGACCAATTTGTACCCATATTATTTTTGCAAAACTCCAAACGTGCATGACGTTTCAAAAGACGAGGAATTTTCTTTATTCTTTGTCTTCGAATATGTTTGGAAGATTTAAGAACATTCCAAATGATAGTTTTACACTTTGTTGGAAACGCATTCAGCAAGTTGAGCACAGCTTTTGGGTGCTGTTGCTTGCTGTGTTTAAAATAAGTTGACGCTCGCGTTCATTCAACTTAATTTTCAATATTTTTCAAATAATTGTAAATAACCTTTCGACTTCTGCCGATTTCACTTGCAATTTTCGAACAAAATTAAAATTTGACCTTTTTCAAATTCATTTAGCACTTTTCCTCATGGCATTTTGCTTATTACTAATGTTTTTCATAACATTAAATACAATATGTTGCATTAAAAGGGTACTTTTTGTTTAACAAAGACTGTTGCATTTGTGCTATACTATTTGAACGCTTTAATATTGTAACTATTGGGATGTAAGAGATTTTAATAACGGTATTTCTGATTAATGGAAGATTTGTGTAATATAAATTTAATTTTGGAAAGAGAACATATTATTACCAAATGTGATAATCGTTTATGAACGCACTGTACTGTGGGCTTTTTTAAATTTAATAAATTTCCAATTTCATTAAGACCGTTTATTGACCGTTTTTCTGATTGGCTCGGAAACTTTTGCCTTTACACATTTTACGCCACTACTATGATTTTTATTTTCCAATTGGATAACTTTTCGTAAAAGCACAAGCTTTACTAATGATTCGAAACAACGGGACATAAATGCTAATTTAACTTGAACATAGAATCGACGGTGTCGATACCTCAATACATAAAATACCTCTAAAATTCCGAGGTGGTCATATACAGCCAATATTTATTTAAAAAAAATCTTACATTTATTTAAAGATAAAAAAAAAACTACGGAACTAACAAAAAAGGCTGGATATTAATATCAATCTAACAAATAACTAAATTTTTTGGTTTCTTAAATTCTTGAATTCCCATTCAAGGTTTCCCAATATCGTTTCGTATCGGTTTTCCGATATTGTTGTCAAATATCGTCCAAAGTTTTTGGATTTAAGTTATGACTGTGCACTGGCCAATCAAAACCTTAATATTTTCTTTTAAAAACCCGTTCTTAACATTTTTTGGTGAGTACCATGCATAAAAGTCTCAGGATATAGGATATTTTCGAATGCCAAGGATTTCATATCATTTTTAAAATGCTTAAATATTTTTATGATAGGGCCCAATGCCGTACCATGAAAACGCACGCCAAACTGTTAAGATTCCACCACCGTCTCACCGTCTTTTGTGTGTACCTAATGTACAAAGCTTGGTTCTCTGGGCGACGTACAACTGTTCTATCATCCGGGTCCATCGCTCCATATTTTTTTTTAAAGGAGAAGTGTTATCCCAGGCAGTAGACTGAAAAAAAAGTACTAATGAACTGGGCCACTGGAAAATCATAAGAGACTCCGCTTTTCAATCTAAGACTATACACAATTGTATACACAATTCAGAAAGGGCACAACTACAAAAAAATTTATATGTAAAAAGCTCTTATGAATAAACCATGAAATTTTAGATCAAAAGCAATTTCATTAAATTTATTATGCCTAAAGCTTGATATAAGTGTTACATAAAGATTATTTAAAATTACCAAATAAAAAAAAATACATATTCTATTTTCAGGTTCTGATGAAAAAGCGGACGAAGATGAAGAAAAGCGTCCAATTGGTCGTCCAGCATCGGGTGGTGTAAATCTTAATATTTCTCGCAGTGGACGTGGCCAAGGACGTCCGAAAAAAGATGTTGCAAAACGTACTGGCGATACAGAAAATGGTGGCGATTCACCTAAAAAACGTGGCAGACCAAATTCGTCTGGAGGTAAGGGGGGTGCCTATCAACCAACTGGCAAACCACGCGGTCGTCCAAAACCGGGGGCTGACAAAGAATCCCACGATGAAGAAGAGGAAAAGGACGAAGAAGAAGATGAAGAAGCAGAACCATCGAAAGATGCTGCCGAAAATTCAGCTGAAGAAGATGAGGATAACGATAAAGTCGTCCTCAGCGACGATGCACTTTAAATGTTCCACATGACCCACGAATGTCAAATAATATTTCTTTTCAAAAACACATTAATTTAAGGAAATTTGACATCAACCAATCCAATCAATCAAAGGAGCTAACAATATTAATAAATCGAATATTTCCTTTGAAAATGTTACAAATTAATGAAAAAAAAAATATTTAAAAAATATAATTAATTAAGATTAGATTAGATGATGATCCATTCGATTACGGTTTGCAACAAAAACAACAAAAATTCAAAATTTTTATTCGGTCTGAATTATATTGAATTTGATTTTATCTCTTTTTCGGTCGCAAACATTTTTATTTTTTTCTTTTTTGGAGATTCAGCACATTTCATAGCTATTTAAGTGGTAAATTTACGTGTATTTTTTTAGTATATAATGTAAAACAAGTGTTAAAAATTTTAATTATTCTTTTGTTATGTGGAAAAATAATATTATTTTCAATCCTTACGAACACAAAGTCACACCAATTACGGTCTTGATAATTATATTCATACATACATAATTTTTTTTATTTTCTTGTGAATTTTTCTGTTGTGTTTGGTTGGTTTAAGTATTAAACATTTGTTTAAGCCGAAAAATTAAAATTAAATTCAAAAGTAAACAAATTAATCAGCAACAACAAAAACAACCCCCTTATAACAAGTAGTTTGTATTAATTTACTTAAATATTTATCCAAGTATTTTTCAACACATGTGTAGAGGCGAAAAATAAAACGAATCCAGTCTTTAAATAAATTAAAACAATTTTTATTCTTTAAGGAAAGTACATCAAAGGACTTTTAATTTGAAAAAGAAAATTAATTTGAGAAAGGTCGTAAGAAGAAAAGCTATGATCGTGCCTTGACACCCACTCTTACATCTACAGCACGTGTCCTTATTTTGTCAGAAATCTAAATATTTTTATATACAAATAAACTATCGTGACATTGGGACTCTATGGCTTAATAAAAAGAGCGAGTCAACACGACTTCATTATGGACTATAGCACCCACATTCTGTAAGTGTTCGTCGTCATTTTGAAGTCATCACGTTAAGTCGATGTCACCTAGACGATAAATTAATATGTTGTAAAAGTATCAACCAACCCACTTTTAGATAATATCAATTTAGCATCGAGGTGATGTCGGCGTTGACTCAACGTAATTACTTTAAAGTGACGATTTTTTTTTCGTGAATAGAAAATTTTTTTAATAAAAAGTTCAATTTCATTTGAAAATGTTGCTTTATTTAAACGATAAAGCTTAAAAAACACGTTGAGGATCACAAAAGTTACATTGAGCTTAATTTGGAAAGAAAACATGCCGACTTCAGGGGGCTAATCGCCGCATTCGATCGAAATTATTTTCCAAAATGGAATACTAAGAATAATTTTGTTGTCACAGCTATGGAGTTATGGTTCATAAGCAGAGTTCAGAAAAAAACACACACTGAATAAAAAACTCGTACATATATGTAAACAAACATAACTTAGACCAACACACACATATTTTTATTTTCATACCAATTATGTTTGTTTTTAAAATTTCTTCGGTGCCCAACACAACCATGACTGTGTTCGTTTTAATATTTCGTTATTTACACGAACATTTTTGTTTCAAGCACACATTTTTGAGTGTTGCTTTATTTGAAGTTCATGTTCTTGTACATGTACTGAAAAAAAAACACAGAACATGTACAATAAACAGGTTCGAGTTCAGTTATATTTTAAGTCGTGTTGTGGCTCGTGTAGTAAGAAAAAACAGAACTTGTACAATAAACAGGTTCGAGTTCAGTTATATTTTAAGTCGTGTTTGTCGTGTTGTGGCTCGTGTAGTAAGAAAAAACAGAACATGTACAATAAACAGGTTCGAGTTCAGTTATATTTTAAGTCGTGTTTAAATTTTAAGTCGTGTTTAAAATATAACTGAACTCGAACCTGTTTATTGTACATGTTCTGTTTTTTCTTACTACACGAGCCACAACACGACTTAAAATATAACTGAACTCGAACCTGTTTATTGAACATGTTCTGTGTTTTTTTTTTTTTTTTAGTACACGTACCAGAACATGAACTTCAAATAAAGCAACACTCAAAAATGTGTGCTTTATGTGTGATTGAAACAAAAAGTATGTGATACAAAAATGTTCGTGTAAATAACGAAATATTAAAACGAACACAGTCATGGTTGTGTTGGGCACAGTAGAAAATTTAGAGACGCACATAATTGATATGAAAATAAAGATATGTGTTGGCTGCTTTTGAACAGAACATTGTGTGTTTCATGTGTGTATTTTCTGAACCTTGTTCATAAGTAATAGTACAAGTGCAACGAGGTCCGACGATTGTCCGTCTTTAACCCATTAACGCCCGCTGTACTATATATAGTACCCAACTTCAAGTTGAAATAAAATTTATCTAATGCAGTTTTTCACTCTGTCAACGTTTTTACCTGTCAATAAGAGTACATACATTAAACATGTCGCACCTGTACCTCTAAAGTGAGTCAACTCAAAATTTTTAAATTTTCACTTTTTGCAAGAAAACGATGCACAGTGGTCATATCTATCCACTGTAAAACTCGCACATCAGTTTTTCTAGTCTTTCGCAAAAAAAAAAAAAAACAAGTAAGAAAATTATAGTCGGTCTAGCCCGACTATACGATACCCTATACCATGGTTTAGAGACCCTATCTCTTCGGTGCAACTAATTGGATTTAGCAAATAAGCATAAACCAAATTTGAATGGCATTTTAATTAATTTTTTCGCTGCAGATATGAAAAAGTTCATATCGGATACTATATTTATATGGCGACTAGGTCGAAAAATGGACCGATCCTGACCATATTTGGTAAAGTCACTTATACTTTGAAAAACTATATACAAACCAAATTTGAGAAAAATTGTGCAATATTTTTGTTTTTTGATATATTTAAGTGAAGATCGGGAAGGAGCTCTATATGGGGCCTATGACTAAGAATTTTCCTATAGGGATTATTTTTGAACTACTGATTAATGGATGTAATAAACACATACAAACCCAATTTGACTGAGATCTATATGATAATTTGGAAAAAAGCTTATATACCAAATTTCATCAAAATATATTCATATTTGCGACCTGTAGTTTGATTACAAGGTTTACACAGACGGACGAACATTGCCATTTCGACTCAAAAAGTGATTCTGATTCGATTGGTATAATTAAAAATGGGTCTAGGACGAATATTTTTGGTTGTTACAAACAGCAGCACAAAGTCATTATAGGATAACTACAGTTGTAACCCTCTTTGTGTTATAAGAGTAGCTTCTTTAGAATCCACTAAAAAGACATATTTTGAGTTGCACCCAAAAAACTTGTTATTTTTGTTGGTCATTGAAAAAATCGCAAAAACAACTACTGTTGTATACTTATTATTCGCAATTCTTTACAATGAAACAACTGGGGTCTAATCGTCGCATACGTGTCGAGTGAATTTGATAGAAATTTTTCATTTTGAAATCACGGCATTCGCTATCGTGTAAGTAGTATCGAAATTTGAGATGATGACATACGATAACGAGCGATCGATCGAGTGTCTTCTTTCTAAATGTCATTCGATACGACAAAGTCAATCGTAAACAAAAGTGTTAAACTTCTTGAGAACAACAAGCGAAAAAATAAAAGCGGGATATATAAAATAATAACTAAAAGGTCTTAAAATTTAAGTAATATTAATCACTTGATAAATTAAAATTTCAAAAATCTAATTAAAAATTTTCAGGGCAACTATATTTAAAATAAATGTCAAACAAAGGGAACTCATTTATGATTGAGCACCCAAATTTGGCAAAAATATTTTACCTAATCGTGGCCAGGGAAAAGCTGTTTCAAAGCGCTTTAGGGATCAGCTTACAATACAATTAAATAAGTTTGGACCTCCAGTTAAAGATGAAAAATGTGGAGAAAGGTACAATTATTTTGAGGTGTTTTTTAAGTGTTCCAATTATACGTACATAGATACATTTTTCTAGGTTTATGCCGACCAAAACACAATGTCAAAAAAGCTGTCATTCAAAAAGGCATCCAAAAAGAGAAGAATAAATTCAGGCTGCCGGTATAAGATTTTCTGGTGATGGTCTTTCATCGAACAAATCTTTTGGTTCTTCTAAAACTACGAAACAAATTTGTGCTGATGATAACGAAAAAGCATTTAATGATATGTTAGATGAGGAAGACGACGAAAATATAAATGAACCTGAGGCAGTAGAGAATGAACCCATTATAAAAGCAAAAAAAAGTTACTGAACGTGAATTTAAATTAGACTTTCTAAGGTGTCACATCGAAAAATATGAAGATTCCCAACGAAGCATAAACTGTAAGCTTGATCGGTTATTGAATATAAAAGAAAGATCGTTAAAATTAAAGGAAGAAGAACATGTTGCTAATATTTCAATGAAAAAGATTGATTATGAAATTAAATCAGTTGAACTAGAAATGATAGAGGAAAATGTTTATCTGTCGAAGTAATACAAGCTCGATTTTTTTATCAAAATTGATATTTTAACTTATAAATTCATATTCAATACGTGAAGTATATTTTATTTTAGAAACATTTTATTTTATTAATATTATTTTATTTAAAAGCGTATATTTACGTAGTTCAAATTTCTTCAAAACCACTGTCTTTAAAACCACAATTTCTAAAATTTCAATTCATTTTCATTAAACATGTGTTTTTCTTCATTTACATTAAAAATAAATCTACAATTTTTATTAGATTTCGTTTCGATTCTAATCGTATGCCGTGATTAGGCTATTCGATACGTTTCGAAATTTCATTCGATACGAAACCATACTCGATTCACGAATGCGCCGATTAGACCCCTGTATTTAAATTTTACAGCAAACATTAAAAAACCCGTTTCTTGCCTCTACTGATAATTTGTAAATTTTGAGTTGACTTTAGAGGTACAGGTGCGATGTATTTATAATAAGTCATAGTTATACATTAAGAATGAGGGTAATCCCCGTTTTGTGTTAGCGATTTATTTAGTATTGAGAAGCAAGAGGGGTATAAAATATTTCATGGTTCCAGGTTTTTACACATTTTTTTTGTGGAATTGCTCTTTACACTTATTTTAAAAATATATGTACATATGTATTTGTTTCGTATATATATTTTTTTAGTATGGAATGAAAAACTAAAGAAAATATTCCGATAAAATGTCAACAAAATATAAATTTTGTTGAGATAATTGGGAAAATTGCAAGAAATATTTCATAATGTCTGACCCCCGGCCCGGCATTATGAAATTTTTCATAAAACGGATCATAGAATTTTTCCTACGATAAAATCAACTGTAATTTTACAACAAACACATGCAATTCATAATGGTTGTTACAACGTAGTCGTATATAAACACAGGTGTACATTGTGGTGTTATGAATAGGTGGTGTTATAAATATGTGCTGGTTAAAGGCTAACTATTTGGGGTGTGGTCCTTGCAACCGGCAGAGTTTGCCACTGGTTGTGCTTGTGGTGTCCTGTGTTATGTATTTAGGAGTGTGGGGTTTTACAACCGGCAGAGTTTGCCACTGGTTGTGCTATTGCATTTGCCGATCTTACTATTGTAAGGGCAAATGGAAACTTTTGTAATAAAACTAAGGCAGTTGTTGCCGATTTAGTGTTTAAAATTCAAGTCTGTTTTATTTTGGGTTTTACACCCTTTTTATACAATTTGTCATGATCTAACTTATTCTAGCATATAGTTAGTGTTACATTGTTTCACTCAGTACTATGAAGGATCGTATTGCTTTATTCTACATTCCAATTACAATGTTATTTGCTTGGTATGCACTCAAATAATATGAGTCACTCACATATTATTTGTTACATATTTACATATGTACATGCCATGCATAGAACAGTTTGACTCATTATCGATATTGTCTGTTGCATATACACATTGTGTAAATGATATTTTAAATTGTCATCGATACTATTGATTGTCTGTTCTATGTATCATGTATGCATTGTAGACATGTGTGGTACACTACACCCTTACCCTTAAGAGAAAAATTAGGGAGGTAATATTTAACTGCATAATTTTTCTTATCAACTTCATAATACCGTTACAAAATTTCTTAAATTTATTGGTTAAAATATTTATATACAATTTGTTATTAAAATATTGTATTAATTAACAATTATTCTTATGATATTTCTTAATATTCTATATATTTCTTTAAATTGTTATTGTGCAATTCTTTTTCTTTGCCATTATAATCTATAGTGGTGTTTACACCATTTCTCTTAACAATTTTATATGGTCCCTTATATGGACTTTGGTTTTTCTTTCTATTCTCTACTCTTATTAGAACTAAATCTCCTATATCTAGTTTAGGTTGGTTGCTATATTTATCCTTTTCAATTCTATTATTTTTTATACTAATTGTCATTTCTTTTGCTCTATTCAACGAGAATTGTAATCTAACTCGTAGTTCTCTAACGTAGTCGTCATAATTGTAGAATTTATTTTCATTTTCATTTTCTAGAATGTCAGATGGCAAGCATGGTAACTTTCCGTATACTAATTCAAATGGTGTGTAGCCTGTGTCAATGTGTGGTGCTGTATTATAGGCAAAAGTGAAATATGGAATCCACTTGTCCCATTCATAATCAGTTGCTGTTGTCAATAAAAACTCATTCAGAACTCTATGATTCCTCTCAACTGAACCTAGTGTTTGATGGTGATAGGGTGTTGAAAATGCTTGTTTTATCTGTAATAATGAGCATATGTTACGCATTATCTCATTTGTAAATTCTGTTCCCTTGTCTGACTTAAGTACCTTAAATTGACCATACTTCAAAATAAATTGTTCGACCAATGTTTTGGCTGTTGTAATTGCATCTTTTGTTGAC
This sequence comes from Cordilura impudica, assembly GCA_963682025.1. Taxonomy (NCBI): domain Eukaryota; kingdom Metazoa; phylum Arthropoda; class Insecta; order Diptera; family Scathophagidae; genus Cordilura; species Cordilura impudica. The sequence continues at coordinate 315,898,598 of OY821517.1, read as the reverse complement.
ATTGGGTGTGCAACAATGAATTTTGTCAGCTCACATTGCATTGTTAAAATGTATCGGTAATCATTTGAAATTCGAAGCGGTCCTACAGTGTCAATTGAAATCACTTCAAAACTGTTGCCTGGTGTGTCTGTTAGTGTGAATGGTTCCCTTATGTGTTTTGTTTGTTTGTTTTTGTTACACTTATCGCAATATGATACAAAACTCTTCACCATCTTATTCATGTTTTTCCAAATATACCGCTGTTTTAGTTTAATTACTGTTTTTCTTATACCCAAGTGGCCTGCATGGGTGGCATTATGAAATTCATCTATTAGTTTGTATTTTAATATTTCGTTTGTTATTCTCTTTGGGGCATTATATATTAATATTTTTAGTTGAGGACTTTTATCATTTATTTTTATCTTTGCATATGCTTCTTTTATTTCTTCTTTTGTATATACTTTAAATATTTTATCATTATTTGGTAGCGCTACTTCCTTTATATTTTCCTTTCTCATTTTAGATATCAGGTTCTTCAGTAACGAATCTAGTTTCGCTGAATTATTGCTGAATCTTGCTAGCTTTTCATTATATTTTCCATTATTAATATTTTGGGTACGTAATTTCTTCATGGTCGAAACTGGTTTCGATGAATTATCATTACGTCCTATGTGCACTATATTATTTTCAATTTTTATATCGATATCTTCTATATTCTCTATTTCATTAAATTGCAATTTCTTTATATTTTTGACGTCATTAATGGAGGTGCATTCCCATATTTGAAGTTGATCAGGCTTCTGAGAGTTACATGTTTCCAATTTATTTCTGTCTACACGTGTATTATTTTCATTATTATTGTTTTCTTCATTATTTATCATTTTATACATATCTTTAGTTGTTGCCTCATTGATTTTATTTTTCATGGCCCGTGTTGTTACTAATATTTTTCTCTCTTTCTCTTCATGGTTTCGTGGTATCATCTGTTTTAATATATCTGAGTTAATTTCTATCCTGGAAAGTGCGTCAGCGTTAGTATTCATCTTTCCTTTTTTATAAACAATTGAAAAATCATAGTCACTTAAATCCAATCTAATTCTAGTCATCTTTGATGAAGGGTTTTTATGTGAAAATAGTGAGATTAAAGGTCTATGGTCTGTTACTACTATGAACTTTCTACCGTACAGGTAAGGTTTGAAAAAATTTATACTCCAATGAATTGCTAATAGTTCCTTTTCAATTATCGGTTTATTGATATCATGTCTTTGTAATGATTTACTAGCATATGAAATGGGTAAATCTTGGCCTATTTCGCCTTGGGATAAAACGGCTCCTAATGCATAGTTTGAAACGTCGGTAGTTAAAATAAAAGGTTGTTCAAAATTTGGGTATTGTAGTACAGGGGGTTTCATTAACTTTTCTTTTAGTTTATCAAAAGCGTTTTGGCATTCTTCTGTCCATAAAAATTTTGCTTTCTTCTTTAATAGTGCATTTAGACTTTTGGCAATGTCAGCGAAATTTGGTATGAATTTTCTGTAGTAGTTGCAGAATGCAATGAATCGTCTTACTTCGTCCGTGTTTGTGGGTGTTGGATAATTTTTTATTACTTCGTACTTGGCTGGGTCTGTTTTCACACCGTCCTTTGTTATTAAATGTCCCAGATAGACTACTTCTGGTCTCAAAAAACAAAATTTTTTTGGGTTAAGTTTTAGATTATACTGTTGTAACCTGTTCAATACTTTTATTAAATTTCGATTGTGATGTTGCAAACTACATCCGTACACGATAATGTCATCTACGTAAAGAAATGCTTCGGATTCTAGTCCCGAAAGTGCTATTGTAAGCATTCTCTGAAAACTATTTGAAGAAATTTTCAGTCCGAATGGCAGTCTTTTAAATTGATAGTGACCTTGCTGTGTAGAAAAAGCTGTTAATGCTCTAGAATCTTTGTCCAATTTGATTTGATGAAATGAACTAGTCATATCGAGTGTAGAAAACCATCTGGCTCTGCCTAATTTATCCAAAATGTCTTCTAATCTAGTTAATGGAAATTTGTCATTAACAATTTTGTCATTTAGTTTCCTAAAATCTACTACTAGTCTCCATTTCTTTTTGTTCTCCGTGTTCTTTTTTGGTACCAAAAGGAGTGGAGCATTGTATGGGCTGACTGATGATTCTATTATGTCATCATTAAGCATTTTCTGCACCTGTTCATTTATTATATTTGTGTGTGAATGTGGTAACCTGTAGTTCTTTATATATACGGGTGTGTTGTCTGAGGTTGTGATTTTCTGATTGTAAAAATTGTTGACTGTTAATTTTTCGTTTTCCAAGTGAAATACATTCTGATATTTTTTAAATATTTTTACTAATTCTGTTTTTTCATTATTGTCATTAGTATTTAATTGTAAGTCATCCAATATCTTTTCAAAACGTTCGTCGCTGTGTATGCTATTGTAATTTAATATGTTATAGTTTTTAAGTGGGTCAGTTTGAAGTTGAATACCCTTTAAAATTACCGCGTCGTTCGTTGTGTTTAATATTTTTATATGTGTCATGCCGCTTTTGGGTGCTATTGAATTACTTAGAAAAATTCCTTCCTTCAATTCATTATTGAATATGACGCAATCTTCTGTGAGGTTCAATTTTATTGCTTGGATAATTTCTGTTCTTGGTGGTATTGTTACATGCATTGTATCAAGTGCCTTCGCTTGCATGGGAAGTGTAATTGTTTCATCATTATTAAACAAAGAAATTGTATATGTTTCATAGTCGATTTTACCAAGGTATTTTCTCAAAAAATCTCTACCTAATATTCCGTCTGTTTCTATTGGAAAGTCTGATTTTACTAGTTGGAAAGAGTGTCTGTATATTTCGGTCGTTAGTGACAATTCTAATTTTATTTTGCCTAGAGAATAAATTTCTTCTGTAGTTATTCCTGTTAATTTACATTTTTCATCTGGTTCATATTGTTCGCCTTCAAAGTCTGTTTGCATTCGACAGAGTGATATGTCTGCGCCTGTATCTATGAGAAATGTTAGTTGTTTATTCTTGTATTTGGCGTATATAAAATTTGTGTTGTTGTCGGATACTTTAAATACTCTTAATTTTGGCCGTTCAGAATATCCATCTATTCCGGGCCTGACTCGTTTCCCGAAGTTTGTATAGTATGTATGTGTCCATTGTTTCTATTGTTATTGTTATTCTGGTTTCCCCCATTGTTTCTGTTGTTATTCCTATTTCCAGTATTGGTGTAACTGTCATTTCTACTGAAACTTCTAGACGAGTTGTTATTTCTAGTCTGGTTCCGCTGTGAGTAATGTGGTCGTTCATTTCTAAAATGTAAAACTGAGTTATGATTTACTTTTCGCTCATTTTCCAATTCCAATGCGAGCTCGGATGCTTCTTGCAGATTATTAGGTCGAGCTGCGTATATGGTCGATTTAAAGTTCTCATTCAAACCTTTTTTAAAAATGTCTAAAGCTAATTTATTATTCAGTCTAATTATTACGTTTTTCTCTGCTTCTGTTACGTCATTTCCCAGTTCCTCGATACCTAACTTGTTTAGGTTATCTATTGTCGTCATTATCTTTTCCTTGAATGAATTTATAGACATTTTCCTTTGGAATAGTGTATTCAATTTAGCCTGTAGTTCTGGTATTGTCTTATTGCTTTTGTATCTTTGTTCTAATAATTTCCTTAGTTCTTCAAAATTTTCTGGCTTTGTATAGCTCCCTATTGCTGTTCTGACATTTGAGGTAAGCTTAGCATGATATATGTACTGTAGAAAATCTATTTTTGCTGTCTCTGATAAAGTTTTGTTGATGAGTTCTGCTGTTATTAGAAAACCTTCTAATTCTACATAATTACCGGTGAACAATGATAGTGTTTTTGAAACTGTTTCTAAACTAAATGCTGCCATTTTAGTGTCTTCTGTTTCCGTTTCTGTAGATTTTCCTAGTAAATATTCCTTAATGTCCTCATATATATTATTAAACTCTTCCTCAGAAGTTATTGTATTTCCTTGTTCAATTTTTGTTATTTGAAATTCTTTTCTTAGTTCCTCAATATATGCTAATTTGTTTTGGATAGTTTTCTTTGTATATGTCCTTCCTGGACTTTTCTTTAAAATTTTTAATAACTCTTTTAATTTTCCAATTTGTTCTTCCATTTAGATAATTTTACAAAAATTTTCTTTTCTCTTTTTTATTTTAAAAATAGTATAATAGACAATTTCATAAACAATATTTCTAACAATTATGTTTCCAATTATTTATTTAAAATAGTACATTTAAAAAAAAAAAATTTTTCTTCAATTATTAAAATTAATTTTATGTAATTTAAGAATATTATAATTGCTAATTGTAATAATATAAATATAAATAATATCTCTAATATGTCATTGAAAGGCATATTTTATTTTCTTCTTATAAAGTGTTTGCTGATTGAAAATATTTTATCTATTACATCGGATTTTTCAATAGTGTCATGTAATTTCGATGCTACTCCTCTGATTTCACCCTGAATAGCCCTGAACAACAATATTGTAATTGTTATAAATATAATCAATGAAAATACAATGCTTCGTATAATTGTACACATTTTATAATAAGTTTCTATTTATTTAAATGTTCTCTGATTTAAAAAAATTTTTCTTTTTGTATCTGTTAATTATTTATTTTTCCTGTTCTTTTTTTTTTGTTTTTATGCTGGTTTTCAGTTCCTCAATCTTTGACCAAATTTCTTGCGATTTTTCCCACGGGATTGGATTTTCTTCTTCCCTTACAATGCGTAGCAGGTCTGCTAATTTTCTCCGTTCGTGCACTAGCCGTCCTCCTCTTTTCTTCTTAGCAATCTTTGTGTCGACTATCGGTATTGCTGTTAATTTTTTCTCTGTCTTCCTCGCTAGGCTTTGCCTGTATTCCTCGATTGTAAGCCGTTTTGGTCCTTGTACCATCGGTTTGTATGCTGGTGGTGGTGTTGCTGGAACACTTAAGGATGAAGGAACGTATTCGTCGGACATGTGTTTATATATGATGTTTAGATGAAAGTGTTTAAATTAGTTCCGAGGTCGTCGTCCAAAGGATCGCCATGTGGTGTTATGAATAGGTGGTGTTATAAATATGTGCTGGTTAAAGGCTAACTATTTGGGGTGTGGTCCTTGCAACCGGCAGAGTTTGCCACTGGTTGTGCTTGTGGTGTCCTGTGTTATGTATTTAGGAGTGTGGGGTTTTACAACCGGCAGAGTTTGCCACTGGTTGTGCTATTGCATTTGCCGATCTTACTATTGTAAGGGCAAATGGAAACTTTTGTAATAAAACTAAGGCAGTTGTTGCCGATTTAGTGTTTAAAATTCAAGTCTGTTTTATTTTGGGTTTTACACCCTTTTTATACAATTTGTCATGATCTAACTTATTCTAGCATATAGTTAGTGTTACATTTGTTTCACTCAGTACTATGAAGGATCGTATTGCTTTATTCTACATTCCAATTACAATGTTATTTGCTTGGTATGCACTCAAATAATATGAGTCACTCACATATTATTTGTTACATATTTACATATGTACATGCCATGCATAGAACAGTTTGACTCATTATCGATATTGTCTGTTGCATATACACATTGTGTAAATGATATTTTAAATTGTCATCGATACTATTGATTGTCTGTTCTATGTATCATGTATGCATTGTAGACATGTGTGGTACACTACAACATTATGGTACAAGGTGAGAGTGGTGGTGGTACATTCAATGCATTTCTAGCGCCCGAGGAAAAGACACGGTTTTGAGTTTGTGCGAGAAATTTCTAATGTGTTTGTTGTAGAAAGCGCTAAAGGTGCGTTCAGACTACGCAAATATTTGACCAAATAAACGTAACCCCTAATTTTATGAAAGTTTTATTCAATCTTACATGATATATAAAAGATAAAATTAAGTTATGTTTTATTATATTAGTAATATTTAATATATTTAACTATATTCTATATCATATATTGTACAACTTAATGAAAATTATACAAGAAAAATTGTACATTATTTAGTGGTTACGCTTATTTGAGCAAACGTTTGCCTAATGTGACCGAACCATAAGAAATACAATGCTAGCACAGTGTTGTGTTTAAATTTAAATCATGCTCTTTTACATCTTCATCCAACGGATAAACGTTAACAGTTGTATTTATTTAGTATTTAAAAATAGTACTTAAAAATTAGCATAGTTGCTTTAAAAAGGCACTACTACTATAGATTGTTTTGTTCTTTTATATTTTCCTTGCGATTTTGCCGAGAAAATTTGCAGAACAGCGGAAAAGTCTTTGTAAATTTGTGCAAAATATAATAAAAGAATAAGGTTTTGTAATAAAAAATTGCCAAGTCAAAAATCAAATGTTAAAGTGAAATAGTTGCAAATTTAATGTAAAATAAGTTTTTTAAAAGTGTGTTCTTCAAGAGCCTTCTAAGCAGAATCTTGTGTAAATTTTCCTGTAAGAAATTCTAATTAGCATCCAATAATATATAAAAAGGTGTGTGTGAATGACAAGAAAAAAGAATAATGTAAAGAGAATAAACATTTTAAATATTTAAAATAAAAAATAACAGGAACATTCCTTAGCAGCACAGCAAGGGGTCTGAGAAATGCAAAATAGTATTTAAATTAAAATAGCTTGAAAATTTTTTTTGTAAATTCTAATTATTTCAATTCATTGGGCCGCACATTTTTTCTTTACTTATTTACTCAAATTGCGGCAAAAAAAAAATTAAGTAAAAACAATGTGTAATGAGAAAATCGGCAAAAATGTATGATTTACAATACAAACACATGAAATAACTAAAACAACAAACATAATATTCGAAACGAATGCCGCAAACAAAAGAAAACAAAAATATAAATATAATAAATGTACAAATTTTGGTAATATATGTATGTAAATTATTACGAATTAATATTTTTATTAATTAAATTTATTAAATTCATAAAGTTCTTTTCAAATTAAAAATGTGCAATTTATAAAATGCAATTGTATTCCTCGCCAGTGTACACATATTTTTGTCTCTTTCTATCATTGAAAGTTGTGAGCTTCCAAGTGCATTTTCTTTTGCAACTTCTTTTACCAGTATACAGTGTAGAATTTTTTCCACTAATGTAGCCGGTATTTTCTGGTATGTATTGAAGACTGAAGTTAAAAATAAGAATGAAGTTTAAATAATGGAATTGTTGGTTGGCTAACATCTTAAAAATAATTGACTTTATAGTTGGCACAATTTAAGTTTTCCAACATTAGTCAAAGGATCCATAAAATTTGACATACATACATATATGGGATATATGTAGTCACAAATAATACATCGTTAGAGAACAGTTCTCGATAAAAATTGACCGAACATTTTGAAATATGTGAAACTAAAGTTAAATTCATTTTCAATAAAACAAGATTTCTGTCAATGGATCAAATTCTTTACATAACCAGATTTTTATTGAATATTTCGGGATTTATTTGATCCCCTCATCAGCACCAAACCAAAAAAAGATTTATTTTGATAAAATATCTCATCAAAAGTTTTTTCGTTATCGCCATTCTGGTTATGTAAAGAATTTGATCCATTGACAGAAATCTTGTTTTATTGAAAATGTATTTATCTTTAGTTTCACAATTGAATTTGCTGGATCAGTGGTTTGATAGGTACTTATCGTTCCACATTACAATATTAATTTTGAAATATGTTTTCATGATAATATAAAGTTTTAAAGCATTGTATTATCCACACGTTTCGGTTAACTTTATGTCAAAAATTATTAATTAATTCAAAATTACTGTAAAAAAATTTAATTGAAGGATATACGGTTTCTGGCATATAACAATTTTGTTATGCACATGCAGAATTTTAAAGCATTAATTAATGTCGTAATCAAAGTTTTGATTTAACAAATAAATTTCATCAAAAGGTTTTATTATAACGAATTTATTAAATGTTACCTAATTTAATATTTGTATTAAAAAAGTTCTTAAAATTGTTTTTCAAGAAATTTATTTTTTATTTGAACATCACATTTATCTAAAGTTGCGTTTACACTATGTGTATTTTTCATATGTAAATTCAGTTTTACGATCCATACGTAATGCCGCGTGTGTGTCAAAATTGGTGTTTTACACACAATTCATAATTTTTGCGTTCAAACGTACATATGTATTTCTGTATGACATAACCTCTAAATGTAAACAATAGCTGATTTAATTTGCGAATTTACAAAAAATTAGTGTTAAAAAGAAAGTTATATATTTTATATATTTTTTAGTTGTTAATTAATATTAAACAATTTATTTTTCTTTCAATATTTATCTTTATAATTTACTCTGTTTTTCTTTCGCCACAAGAAGTGTTGTATTTTCATATGGTTGTCATGCCAAAATAGAACCTGCCCTAATTGAAAAATTTACATATGTCTTGCCGAATGTGTTGTACATAAACAATTTTTGAAAGGGTTCACACTATGTGTACAAATTGCACGTGCTAAAAAAATAAGAAAAACACAAGCAAAACACATAGTGTGAACGCAGCTTAAGTGGTTTAAATAAATTGTTCTTTTCATATGTATATGAAAAGAACAAACATAAGTCAAACTGCTAGTTATGATATTAGCAGAAATGTTAAATATCTGGAAAGTATATAAAAAAATAAAAAAGAATCCTTCGAACCGGATTTGAACCAGTGACCTATGGATTTCTACAATAGATATTCTACAGTCCACCGCTCTACCAACTGAGCTATCGAAGGCATGTTTGTTCGGAGCACAGAAGTTTGTAACAATTCATGACGAGAAACAAAAAATACTGATAGATAACAAAAAGATAATATACAAGACCTACTGTTTAACTATGTACTTCTGAAACGAAACAAAAAGTTCCAGAAACATACTTTTATTTATAACACCATAAAAACACGAGTGATAATAATGCTGAAAGAGTTACCTAACCCTTAAAATTAATTAACAAGGTGGTAACACTAAAACTGCGCATAAATTTGTCTCATCTTTTTAAAAACAATGTGCGCATAATATTTTTTTCTCTTTTCCTGAGAGTATTTTTGTTACTTTTTTATACTTGTACGTCCATTGTTTAGATTCACATTTTATGAAAAAAAGCGGCAACAACAATGGCAAACGAAACTGAAATACATAGAATAAAACAATATAAACCCCTGAAATTCACAAAAACTGACTGCAATGTGTGCGTGCGAGTTTAAAAGAAATACAAGATAAAAGGAAACAGACTGAAAATATGCAGAATAAATTAGGGGAGATATAAAAAAAAGAGAGCACGACAAAAATAACAACTAAAAATCCATAAGGGCAGAGCATAAAATCAACACAAAACAAAAAAAAAATATATATCAAGAGTGTGAGAACGCGTATGAAAAACCGCAAATCCCGATGTCTAACAGGCACTGGCGGCGCAACTAAAAACAGAAGCATTTTGTGTGTGTTCTCGCGACGAAGAAATTTTTCTTCAACCGATAAAATATAAATTCATTGTGTAAATAATTGTATAAAAAAATCTAAATTGTTAAGAAAAAAACTCATTATATTGTGGCAAAGTTCAAAGAAAAAAAAAAAAGCAATTTCTAAAGATCAAATGAAATCTCTGAAAAATAGTCTGAATTGTTTTTAGAAGTTCCATAGAATTTGTGGGTACTTTTTTATTTGAGCCACCACCACCATCTCAAAAAAATTGTCCCCTACAAAAGCATAATTATTTTTTGTTTGTCATATAATTTAATTATTTCGTGTAAAGTGTAAAAACACGGTGTATATTTCGTTTATTCTTAAAAAAAAAATTGTAAAAATTAAAATTTCTTAATAAAAAAAATCCAACTTTAATAGCTTAATTTATAAGCTCGCAAGTGTTAAAACAAAGATTTTAGAATAATCAAACAATTGTGTAAATCTTTTTTTGTAATATCGAAAACATAACCATCAATTTGTCATTGCCATCATTGCAGCGCGTCTTAACAACAATATAAACGGTAAAAATCAATGAATAAATTTAAAGTTTTGCTCTAACATGAAACTAATCTAACATTAAATTATAATTCATTAAATATACATAAAAACCCATTTTCAAAAAAAAGATCTTGAGTTTTTCTCAATTCCACTATATTCCAATAAGTTTTTACCTTTGATTTATCATCTTTATTATTCTTGTCCTTTTTTTACAAGTTATATCTTTGCTGGTGTTTATTAAATTCCTTACATTTACTTTCAATTCTCTTTTGACGCCATTTTTTTACTTGTGTATTTTTTTGTGGTTTGCTTTTTATTTATTTCTAAAACTGCTCATCATCCTCTAGTCATGTCTACTACTCTCCTTGTATTTTTTCATACCGTTGACAAATACTTACTCGGATTTTTCTTTTGTCTACATATGATCTTTATTGTTGTTAGCTTTTTAGACATTCTGTTTATTTTCCCATAACCTTTTGTTTAAATATTTATTTATTTACTATCCTTTTTATTGTTCATACATATATTTTTTCAATTTCTCGTTGTTTTCAATGCCGATTTTGTGACATTTTATTTTGTTTTTATTTAGTTCTCTCTGTAATGTTTATTTAATTAAGAAATTATTTTTATTTTTTTTTACGTTAAGCGGCGCCTTTATATACATAAAAAGCTTTTTTGCATCAATGTTTTTATATACATACATATGTATATATTTTGTTGTTTATTTCTGTTGTTATTTTCTTCGTTTTGTTCTTGTTATACATAAATACATTATTTATCTATCATGTGCAAATTCATTTGATATATTGTATCTTTTCACTCCAAGTAATCATTTATGTTGGTTTTGCAGTTTTATGATTATATCACTTTGACGAAGAAAAAGTCACATGTTTTTAATAAGAATTAGGATTCCTGTAAGCCCGTTTCAAATCATTAACCCTCTAATTTTCAAGGAGTATGTATCTAACTAATAAAGTATGCAAAATCAAAATCAGTATCTCTATTTTCGGATATTTTACGGTTTCGCCTAAATTTTAATACCAGTGTTACCAGGTACTCTTTCTCTTTCCCCAAAAAAATATAAAAAAATCTTTTTTAATAAAAATAATTTTTTCCACAAAAAAAAAGTTTATATCTCGATTTTCAAAATAACACATAAAAAATTTTAATTTACATTTTTTATTTTTTTTTTAAATATTCATACAACAAAGTTAAAAGTTTCTAACTTCATTGTCGGAATACTGAAACATTTTGCTTGAATTTTTTTTACAGGCAACTTTGTACGTTTATTTTTGTACTCGAGGCTGGTCAAGTGTACCCTGCGCATTGTCTTGATGACAGGTCACTTTATTTTTTTTTTTTTGCTATTTCGGAACATTTTTTCTTGTTTCTTTGCTTAATTGGCCCAATTATATTGAATAATATTCTTAATTTATTGTTTTTCTTTTCTTGAAGTAGTCAATGTAGATAATTCCTTCACTGATAGCAAAAAAAAAAAAAAAAAAACAAAAAAAAGAGGTCAAAACCTTACCAGCCCATTTCACTATCTGCTTTCTTCGGGTTGGATCCACCTGGTGAAATTCATTGTTTTCGCTGTTGTTTCATTTCAGGTGCATAATGGTGAAACCATGCTTCATCAGAAGTTATGTATAAGCAAGGAATTCATCAGGGTCACGAAGGAAAATCTCTAAACTAGGCGCTTTTCGATTGTGAGCAAAGCAAATACGGCATAATCTTTACAATAGCTTTTTCATACCCAGTTTCTCGTGCAAAATTTAAATCACTGAATTGAAATCACATGTGATATGTCCGTAACCTCAACTAGTTCGCGCACTTTAACTCGTTGGTCACTCAAAACTATATCGTCGATTTTATCGATGATTTCCAAAATAACAATTAATTTTATTAACCCAATTACAGATAGTCGTAAACACTGGTGCAGATGTGCCATGGACTTTGCCTAACATATCTTTGACTTTTAAGGAGTTTTCCTTTCAAGTAGATGTGTTTGATGATAGTTACTAAAATATTTTTTTTTTTTCATTATTCAAAAATAGTAATTGCCAGTCTTCTTTTGCAACTTGAGGTTTTTCAGAAATCTCCTTTACTTTAAATTCTTAGTGACCGTTATTTGACTTGGTAAAATCTTATTGATTCACACTCGTAATTTTTGTTTAAAACCTCTGGGAAAATAAGCATTAACTCTGGCAACTCTGGTACATACTCAACAAAACAGGAATGGACATCACTTTATGTATAGCACATCCTTTAACTTAAAGATTTTGAAAAAGAAAATAATATTAATATTCAAATTGAAAAGAGGACTTGAAAACATCAGCTTTGGTTTTGAGTATGCACCAATCCGAAAAATAACGGGTTCCCGGGATCTTAATTTACAAAAACTCAAATTATTAATCACGATTAGTATTCTTAATGATTATACACCATGTTTCGCAAACATTTACACTTTACATATTTCTGTAGGCGGTTTTTCTGCTCATAGAGTTAATTTATTATATCTGTGGTCACAATCGATAACCGCCTAAGTCGACTTTAGAACGATGTCTGTATGTTATCATGTTCTACTAACAAATCGACATTTCTCTAACAATGTTTTTTAAAAAGATATTAATAACAAGTAAGAGTGAAAAATTCGGCTGGGCCGAATCTTTGATACCCTCCACCTTTTTCATTTTCAATTTCCATTTTTTTTTTTTATCATTTTCCATTTTCCACTTTTCAATTTTCATCTTTCGTCTTCATTTTTATTTTTTCATTTTTAATTTTTCATTTTCCAATTTTCCACTTTTCATTTTTCATTTCCCAATTTCGATTTTTCATTTTCAATGTTCATTTTTCATTTTTAATTTTTCATTTTCCATTTTCCATTTTTAATTTTTAATTTTTCATTTTCCATTTTTCACTTTCCATTTTTCATTTTTCATTTTCCATTTATCATTTTTCATTTTCCAATTTTAATTTTATCATTTTTAATTATTCGTTTTCCGTTTTCCATTTTCCATTTTTAAATTTTAAATTTCCATTTTTTTTTTATTTTTCGTTTTCCATTTTTTCATTTGTCATTTTTCATTTTGCATTTTTCATTTTTAATTTTCCAATTTTCATTTTTCATTTTTAATTTTTAATTTTTCGTTTTCCGTTTTCCATTTTTCATTTTCCATTTTTCAATTTTAATTTTTCATTTTTTTATTTTTTATCTTCAATTTTTTCATTTTTTCATTTGTCATTTTTCATTTTTCATTTTCCATTTTGCATTTTTCACTTTCCATTTTTAATTTTTCATGTTCCATTTTCCATTTCTCGTTTTTCATTTTTCATTTTCCATTTTTAATTTTTCATTTTCCACTTTTCATTTTCCATTTTCCATTTTTCATTTTCCATTTCTCATTTTCCATTTTCCGTTTTCCATTTTCGATTTTTCATTTTTCATTTTCCATTTTTCATTTTCCATATTTCAATTTCCATTTTTTATTTATCAATTTTGATTTTTTATTTTCCATTTGTAATTTTTCGTTTTCCGTTTTCCATTTTTCATTTTCCAGTTTTCAATTTTAATTTTTAATTTTCCATTGTTTATTTTTCATTTTCCATATTCCATTTTTTCATTTTTCATTTTCCATTTGTCAATTTTTTTTCCATTTTTCATTTTCCATTTCTCATTTTCCATTTTCCGTTTTCCATTTTCGATTTTCAATTTTTAATTTTTCACTTTTCATTTTCCATTTTTCATTTTCAATTTTTCATTTTTCATTTTCCATTTTTCATTTTTAATTTTTCAATTTTCAATTTTCATTTTTCAATTTTCGATTTTTCATTTTCCATTTTTCATTTTCCATCTGTCATTTTTAATTTTTCAATTTTCAATTTTAATTTTTCATTTTTCATTTTCCATTTTTCATTTTTCATTTTCCATTTTTTATTTTTATTAATTTTTAATTTTTAATTTTAATGATAAAAAAAATGTGGTAAAACTTGCTTAGGCCAATGTGACACGTGCAACTGTAATGACTTCAACAATACGAAGAATTACAACATATCATAAGAAAAAAAAACAAACACACTGAAAAATTTTAGTTTTTCAAGAGTTTTTTCAAAGTTTCATTCATAGCTCGTGAACCCTTTGACCGATTTTGACGATTTTAAATAGCAACTCCTTTGGGATGTTAATAAACGATTTTATACAAAAACGAGCGGTCTAGCTTAGATATTGACGGCGTGATCGTGATTTTCACAGACAGACGGACAGACGATCATCGGTAAAACATGTTCCCTTGTTATAAGGATCAAGAAAATATATATATATTTGGGGATTTATTTCGATGCGTTACAAACGGAATGACAAACTTATATATACCCTCTGCCACTGAGGTGTGGAGGGTATAAAAACATACTGACCTAAGTCGTACTGAAGCCCCTTTACATTCATATAAAAAGTTATTTTGATTTTCGACTTAGGCGTAAAATAAAATAATTTTGTGTCCGCATTGAACTAGTTTTATAGTGTCCTATTTATTTTATAAAATCATATTAGAGCTAATTTCAGAAATTTTACTATAAAAACGTTTTTATTCTTCAGATGTTTTTATACCCTACACCACTATGTGGTCAGGGTATAATGACTTTGTGCTGATATTTGTAACTACCAAAAATATCTTTCCTAGATCCATCTTTCTGAGTCGATTTAGCGATGCCTGTCCGTCCGTCCGTTTGGGTGTGTCCATGTAAACCTTGTAATCAAACTAGAGGTTGCAAATAGGAATATATTTTTATGAAATTTAGTATATAAGCTTCCATCTGCCTTAGGATGAACGCTATTGAAATTGTTGAAAATCGGTGCATGTTTTCCTTACAAAAGACCTCTTTGAGATCGACTTAAATTGCCATAATATCTAAATTATCATATAGATCTCGGTCAAATTGTGTTTGTGTATGTTTAATACATCCATTTATCAGTAGTCCAAAAATAAACCCTATAGGACAATTCTTAGTCATAGCGCCCATATGAAGCTTATTCCCGATCTTCATTTAAATCCATCCAAAAACAAAAATATTGCACAGATTTTTCTCAAATTTGATTTGTATATGGTTTTGCAAAAAATAAGTGACCTTACCAAATATGGTCAGGATCGGTCCATTTTTCGACCTAGTCCCCATATAAATATAGCATCCAATATGAACTTTTACATATCTGCAGCAAAAAAAAATAACAATGCCACTCAAATTTGTTTTATGCTTATTTTCTATATCTAATTAGTTGGACATAAGAGATAAGGTCTCTAAACGAATGGTCGCGAGTGGATCACGAGTGGATAATGTTTTAATTTTTAGATGTACGCGTTCAAGAACATGTTCTGTTTTTTTTTAGTAGTACACGTGCAAGAAGACGAACTTAAAATAAAGCTACACTCGAATCTGTGTGGTTTTTGTGTGTTCGAAACATAAAATACGTGATAGAAAAATGTTCGTATAGATAACGTAATATTAAAACGAAACACAGTCATGATTGTGTTCGGCACTGTACAAAACTTAGAAACACACATAATTGATATGAAAATAAAAATATGTGTTTTTTGGTCTGAGCTATGTTTGTTTACATACATGTACATATGTACGAGTTTTTTATTCAGTGTATGTTTTTTTCTGAACTCTGGGGATATTCAAGGACTTTAAAATAACTGTTGATAAATTGTTTTTTCTTTAATAAAATAAAAATAATCTAACCCATAAAAACAAAGTTTTTATTAAGACTTTTTCTTTCCTTATGCATATAAGTTTTGAATCTCTCCGTGACTGTACGGGACTGTGTGTGACTATCTTAAATTTCATCTTTGGCCACAACAAGTCTATGGACAAAGTTTCAGATTGATTGGATGAGGGGAAATCCGTTTTAAATTTCTCCGTGACTTGGCGTGACTATGAGTGACTCAGAAAGTCTATCGGCCAAGTTTCAGACCGATCGGATAAGGGGAAATGGTTTTAAACCATTCCGTGACTGCGTGATTATGTCGAAGTTTATATTTCTTTACAGCTAGATTGATTGGATGACGGGTATCCGTTTTAAATCTCTCCGTGACTGTGCGTGACCATGCGTGACTGTGCGTGACTAAGTCAAAGTTAATCTTTTTTTTACAGCAAGTATATGGACCGATCAGATCTGAAACTATGGGCCAAGTTTTAAATCAATTGGATAAGGGGGAATGTGGTTGACCCACGACAGACAGACAGACAGAGAGTACGAGTTAAAAGAAAGAGTTTAAAAATAAAAAAGATTCAAAAATTATATATGTATATGTACCGATTCTCAAGAAGCTGATATTGATGGTGAAGCTGAAGTTTAATATTTAATAGATTATTGAATTTCATTAGTTGATTAATAATAAAAAAAATCTATAAAAGTGCTCCAATAGAACCATAAAATAATACAAAATCAGCATTATAAAACTCTTGGGAATATTTAATTTTTTTTTCGGGACAAAGCAAAAAAATTATCCTGCAATTTTTTTTTTACAATTCAGGGAAGTTGTACAACAAATTGAAATGTCTAGATCGTCCCCAATTAGCAATAATATCTACATATATTATTTAATATAACTTCATATCTATTAAAATTTAACTAATTCCAAATTTTTTTCTTTTCTTTACAGTGTAAAAATCTTGTATAAAAAATAATAGTTTTTACTTAAATTTAAATAAATCAACATCCTTGTGTAAAAAAAATTATTGTTAATCACTTAATCATTGATCCATCACTATTGTTCTGTAATACCAACACTACTACTCTGTATTTTGGTGTCTGCTATTGAAAAAGAAGAGAAAAGTAAAATATAACGGCTTCTTGTAAAACACACACACATTTTCAGAATAACAAAAAAGGCAAATCGAAAAAGAATAAAGAAAATAAAAGGAAAAAAAAAAAAGAATCCAATCAACTCAACCATCGTCATCTTTTAATGTGTGCACCACTTCATTTATCGTTGTTGTCGTTCGTCAATTTTCACCTTGTCATTCTGTAATTAATTTTATGTACAAAAAAAAAAAAAAACAAAACAAATAATTTTAAGCATTATTTTATGTAAACAACAACAATAACGACAAAAATTCAACTATAACATAGTTTTAAAAAATTCGCGAACGCGTTCGGTTAATTTTAAAGTCGTAACGTTCGTTACTGAAGTATAAATTAGGAAAAAATGTGTAAATCTTAACAAAATTCTTCAAAAATATCACACCAAATTTTTTAAGTGTTTAACGAATTAAAAAAAAAAAATCAACAAATAATCTTAATATATAAAACTGCTTTTTGTAAAAATTAAAAAAATAAATTTGGTACGAAAAATACGCTGCCTGTGTCAAAATCAAACTACATAAATTATTCTTCTTCTTCTTAAACACATTGTGTAAAATAACGGCCTCAAAATAGAGCTGCTATCGACACCAACAATATCCTTTGCCCCCATAGAGTCCACAGTGTCTTCTACACATTATCAGCCGACATCATCATCATCACCATTGCCCTACTATCAAAATCAGCCACAAACAGCCGCATTGGCTTCCACACTCCAGCAACATCAACAACACCAACTTCAGCAGCAGCAGCAGCAGCAACAGCATCATCAACAACTGCAACAGCAACAATATCAACGGCAATCTTTGCATAATTTCCTTTTAACCCCCACATCTTTATCTACATTACCACAAGCACAATCCTCCAATTTGCCGTTGACTAACTCATCGTCTGCACAGCAAGCCACTTTACAACAACTTATACCAGAACAGCAGCAACAGCATACAACACACATGAAGTTGTTGGGCGGTAATGATGATAGACAAGTGCGAGGCGGTGTTGATCAATCTATGCCGCGCACTCAAGATGAAGTTGCCGCTGCTGCAGCGGCCGTAGGCTATGTGTTCCCACGTCCCTCTCCGGGACAACACGGTGTTGGAAATTCGGGTGGCAATATGCATGATGTTGCAGCCGCTGAATATGCTGCTCAATTTGTCCAAAAACAGCCACGTTGGGCTTGTGGTGATGAACATACAATTGATGTAAGTATTTATTTTTAAATTCTCTATTTTTTGTTGTTTGTTATACCCTATACCACTATGTGGTTTGGGTATAATGACTTTGTGCTGCTGTTTGTAACAACCAAAAATATTTGACCTAGACCCATCTTTAATTATACCGATCGAATCAGAATCACTTTCTGTGTTGATTTAACAATGTCCGTCCGTCCGTCCGTCCGTCCGTCCGTCCGTCCGTCTGTGTGTCCATGTAAAGCTTGTAATCAAACTGCAGGTCGCAAATATGAATATATTTTTACGAAATTTGGTATATAAGCTTTTATCGGCCATGGGATGAACGCTATTGAAATTGGTGAGAATCGGTCCATGTTCAGACCTAGCCCCCATACAAATTACCCATATGAAATCGACATAAATTGCCATAAGATCCAAATTGTCATAGATCTTACTCAAATTGGGTTTGTATGCGTTCATTACATCCATTAATGAGTAGTCCAAAAATGATCCCTTTGACCCCATACAGAGCTGCTTCCCGATCTTCACTTAAATCTATTAAAAAACAAAAATATTGCACTGATTCTTCTCAAATTTTGTTTGTATATATTTTTGCAAAATACAAGAGACTTTACCAAACATGATCAGGATCGGTCCATTTTTGGACCTAGTCCCTATATAGATATAGCATCCGATATGAACTTTTTCATATCTGCAGCCAAAAAAATTAATAAACATGCCACTCAAATTCGGTTTTTGCTTATTTTCTATGTCCAGTTAGTTGGGCCTATGAGATAGGGTTTCTAAACGCATGGTATAGGGTATTATATAGTCGGTCTAGACCGACTATAATTTTCTTACTTGTTTTTTAATTGATTACATCTAAGAAATTATGTTTCGTGTTAATAATAATTTCTTTGCTCATTTTTCAACTACATGCATATCTATAATATTAATATGTAAGGCGATTTCTTGTGACCGCTGATTTGTTCCACAGTTTTCTCCCGATTTTGACCAAATGTATCTTATTTGAGAGGTATTTCTTTTTAGCTATCCTCCAAATTTACAGATTTTTAAATTTTTAAAATGCATTTAAAGTTGCTACTAACACATACATAAAATTATACTGTGGAACAAATTCAGGTTAGCAAAAGTTACGTCGATTCTTAGAGTGAGGGGGGAAAATAGAGGCTAAATTAGAAGACCCGTATCGCGGCGTTTGTTTATGTTAGTTCGAATTTTTTTTTAATCGACCTTCGAACTTTGCAGTCAAATGCCGATTTTCAGCATATTGTTTATTTTTTTTTTTTGGCTATAACTCGTCGACTAATTGATATATTTTCAATCTGTAAAAGCCAAATTATTGCTAGAGACCTGTGCAACAATTAAAATTAAAAAAAAAAAATTGATTTAGAAAATTTTTGTGGTGCATATGAAGCAAAATGTTGGAAAAATTATTTTTTTTTCATGCTTTTTGAAAATATTTTCCACAAAACTAAGTCTTTTTTGCTTTCTGTTTGATCTATAATATGCTTCTCAGTTTCTTCAATAAATTTCATTTGAAAAGAAAACAATCATAATACAAAACTTGCGTTTTCCAGCATAATATTAATTTACTTCTCTTTTTTTATGTACCAATTTTGTTCAGTGTTGGTTTTGAAGAAACATTGAAAAAGAAATTATAAGAATATGGAAAAAAAATATATTTTTGAAATGTTAGTTATGAAAAGTTTTAAGTAAAAAAATTTAATAAATTAAATTAATGATTTGGCCAGTTGCCGTTTAAGAGGCGGCTGTGGATCAACATCACCACCGAGCGAAAATTAAAAGACATCAGCTTCGGCTGAGTTTCGCGTTTTAACTGAATCTTCATTTTTGAAATTAGTTCGCTTGTACGAAATAAAAAAAATTCGCTACTGTGCGGTGGTTGAAAACAAAAAAGTTGTTTTACTAATTCCTAATTCTTGGAACTTCCCTTTTTAATTACTTCTACCTAAATCGCTATTTATTTAATGGTTTTGGGATTTTTAACGCAAATTTTCATTTTCAAATGAATGAATTTTTTAAAAAATTTTAATTGTTGCACAGGTCTCCAGCAATAATTTAGTCGACGAGTTGTAGCCAAAAAACCATATAAACAATATGCTGAAAATCGGCATTTGACTGCAAAGTTCGAAGGTCGATTAAAAAAAAAATTCGAACTAACATAAACAAACGCCGCGATACGGGTCTTCTAATTTAGCCTCTATTTTCACCCCTCACTCTCAGAATCGACCTGACTTTTGCTAACCTGAATTTGTTCCACAGTGTTATACAATGCTATATGTGTGTCTTTATTAAATTTGTATTTTATGTATTTGTGAGTTTGTTTTCTTCATTCACAATAATAATTGTGTTGAACTGAAAAATATTTTGGATATACACCAATAATATTGAAAAATAGTTTTGGACATAAACCAAAGTGTTAAATTGTGAATTGTCTAAAATTGATTAGTATACCTTAGGGTCTTTATTAAATAAAAAAAATAATTTTACCTAGAATTTTCACTCGAATTTCGATGGCTGGGATCTGCTAGTTATTATTATTGGATATTTATTAGTTGATTTTACCAATTGAAAATATCTGTTTTTATACCCTATACCACTATGTGGTCAGGCTGATGTTTGTAATTACCAAAAATATTTTATCTAGACCCATCTTTACCGATCGACTCAGAATCACTTTCTGATTCGATTTAGCGATGTCCGACCGTTCGTCCGTCCGTCTGTCTGTCTGTCTGTCTGTCTATCTGTCTGTCCATGTAAACGTTGTAATCAAACTACAGGTCGCAAATATGAATATATTTTGATGAAATTTGGTATATAAGCTTCTATCGCCCACAGCATGAACGCTATTGAAATTGGTGAAATCGGTGCATGTTCAGAACTAGTCCTCATTCAAATACCCCTATGAAATCGACTTAAATTGTCATAAAATCAGGCAAATTAGGTTTGTGTATCTTTATTACCCCCATTAATCAATAGTCCAAAAAAAACCCTATTGGACAATTCTTACAGTGTTCGTCAGAACAAAAGCAACTAAAATCACTAATGACCTTTATTGTATTTTTAATCATGTTTTTGTTGCTTTTCCAAAATCTTCTACAATATTTTGTGAAGAATCCGTTGTTTTTTATAACTTCGCGGCTTCTACGTGGCATGAATTCAATAAGGTGGTTGATCATATTGACTGGAATGCTTTTCCACTCAGTTTCCAGCGCTTCTTTTAAAGGTTGTTAGAAGTGAAAGCCCGACCAGCTACTCGCCGCTTTAAAATGCCAAATAAGTTCTAAATAGGGCTCAAATCAGGTGATTGGGCCGGTCAATCAAGTGTTTCAGCGATCCACTATTTTAGCAGCTTCGAAATGTGTTTCGGGTCGTTGTCGTGTTTAAATATCCAACGAAGCGGCATCTCCCACTCAGAGTGCGGCATCATAACATTAGCAAGAATGTCTCTATATTTAAATCTGTCTTTTAATCCGTCGATTTCGTGGAAGGGTCCAATGCTAAAACCAGAGAAGCATGCCCAAATCATAATTGATCCGCCGCCATGCTTCACAGTTGGCTTGCAGTAGCTTGGGTTTAAACGATCTCCTTTCTTGCGGCGAACAGTGCATATTCCGTCAGAGTTAAACAAATTAAATTTTGACTCGTCTCTCAACAAAACAGTTTTCCAATTGGAATTGAAATAAATAAGTTCTACCTTTTTGGCAAATGCTTCTTTGTGAGCAGTGATTTTTTTGCTGGCCCGAAGCTTCGGAAATCTGCTGCCAATGTTCGGTGACGAATGGTACTAGAATCTATATTTAAATTTAACTCATTTAAAATAGTTTTTGATGATTGAATGGATATTTTTGCGCAATTTGTAGAATGTGACGGTGTGTCCTTTCATCTGTATTCCGTGTTGCTCTTCCCAAATGCAATGTTTTTACAGATTTTGTTGTTTTATATTTTTTATAAGCCGAGATATTATAGATTTTTTAATGTTATGCTTTTTAGCTTAGTTCTATTTGACTCTTTCCATTCAAAAAATCCTCCATTATTTATTTTTTTAAGTTTTCGGAGTATTTATCACGAGCCAGGACGATTTGATTTAAATATGATCAATTTCAGAACGCAACTATCTGTCTGTAAAATAAAATTAAATTAAACTAGAGGACCCCTGCTGCTCTGCAGCATTATATTATATTATATTAATTTTTATAATATAATACCAAAATTTGCCAAGAGAAGTTAACGTACAGTAATGCCAAAATTTGCCACGAGAAGTTAACGTACAGTAAAAGTAAAGTTGATTGTCCACGCATAACTTTCCTCAAACCCAACGAATTTAAGCAGTTAATAAACTCAAAAGAAAGAGCTTGATCCACTGAGTGTTCTTTGACTTATGTCAACAGCCTACGTTAATTAGAACTCTAGTTATAGAGGTTTTAGTGAAGGAAAATTTTGAAAAAATCTTGAAAAAGTATAACTTGAGTAAGGCGGGAGTTGAGTAAATTCCAATGCTTGATGACATATCTTTGTCTAAATACCTTTCATTAAAACAAAAAAAAAATGAAGGGAATCGGCCGGATAGAACGGCCAGACGGACTGACTTTAGTTTTCATAAATTTTTTTTAATATATAAGATTAAAAGAGAATGCAAAAATAAGCCGTTAAACTTGACAGTAGAGACAATGCAATTTGTTCTTGCTTAAAGTTGCTTTTGTTTTGAACAACTTAAATAGTTAAAAAAAATTTAACGGTCCCTTTAGTTTACAATTTCATTTTTGTCTTTTTATTTGTAATGTTATAAAGAGAAGAAATGATAAAAGAAGATTTTGGAAAAACAATTGTTGTTTTGGTTAAAAATACAAAAAGGTCAATAGTGATTTTGGTTGCTTTTGTTCTGACCAACTGACCAACACTGTAATTATAGCCCCCATATAAAGCTGCTCCACGATCTTCATCATATTTATATATTTTTTCAAAAAATAGTGACCTTACCAAATATGGTCGGACCATTTTTCGACGTGGTCCCCATATACATAAATACGGCATCCGATATGAACTTTTTCATATTAAAATTATAGTATATCTAAACGCATGGTATACTATAATTTTCTTACTAGTTTTACTTGGACATTGGACCAACATTTTCCAAAACTGTGGTTATTTTGACTTAAATGTGAACTGAATAAGCAAGGACCGTCATCACTCTAATCTTTAATTTTTTATACCCTATACCACTATGTGGTTTGGGTATAATGACTTTGTGCTGCTGTTTGTAACTACCAAAACTATTTGACCTAGACCCATCTTTTATTATATCACTATCTGATTCGATTTACCGATGTCCGTCCGTCCGTCTGTGTGTCCATGTAAACCTTGTAATTATACTGCAGGTCGCAAATATGAATATATTTTGATGAAATTTGGCATATAAGCTTTTATCGGCAATAGGATGAACGCTATTGAAATTGGTGAGAATCGATCCATGTTCAGACCTAGCCCCCATACAAATGACCCCTATGAAATCGACATAAATTGCCATAAGATCCAAATTGTCATATAGATCTTACTCACATTAGGTTTGTATGCGTTTATTACTTCCATTAATGAGTAGTCCAAAAATGATCCCTATGGAACCTTAGTCATAGGCGCCATATAGAGCTGCTTCCCGATCTTCACTATCAAAGAACAAAAATATTGCACTGATTCTTCTCAAATTTTGTTTGTATATATTTTTTCAAAATATAAGTGACTTCACCAAATATGGTCGGTATTTGTCAATTTTTCGACCTAGTCCCCATATAAATATAGCACCCGATATGAACTTTTTCATATCTGCAGCCAAAAAAATTAATAAAAATCCCAATCAAATTTGGTTTATGCTTATTTTCTATGTCCAGTTAGTTGGGCCTAAGAAATAGGGTCTCTTAACGCATGGTATAGGGTATCATATAGTCGGTCTATACCGACTATAATTTTCTTACTTGTTTTTTTTATTTATTTACAAAAATTTTCAAGGATAAGTATATGTTTTCATCATACAATAAAATGTACAGTGAGTGACAATACAATGGAAACTTTCAACAATATACACTTGTGGACATACAATTAAGTCATTTATACAGTAATACTTAAGTTTTGAAAAATAAAACAGTTTTAATAAAAATTTCAATAAAAACAACTTATATTTATTTAGTTTAAATATCTAACAGTTAAATACATTTTTTGTACAAAGCAAATGTCAGTCTTAAGTTTTGTGTGGACATATAATTAGGTTACCTGAAAAGAAATTGTTAAAATTTGTTTAAATTGTTTTATTTTTAATTCAAACTATTTTGAAACTTTAGTATTTTGTTGGGTACTATTTTAGAAGGATTACTTCGGCACATCTGTTATTCATTGTTTTAGCTAAATCGTAACTCTGCTGAAGAGTAACATCCCAGAGTGAATTTTTATTTGTAGGATTTCTGGCCGCAACTGCCCGTTTTACGATCCCCCATAGATCTTCTATGGGGTTTAAATCGGGACTTTGAGCTGGCCACTCATGGTCTTAACGACCCGAGATGTATGCTTCGGGTCATTATCCTGCCGAAATGTCCACTAGAGTGCTCCTTAAAAATGAAAATGCGATTTTGGGGATAGGCGGGGCCCAATTTGTTACCTTTCAATATAAAACTAATAAATGTGAAGTTTGGTGATAATCGGATAAAGAAAAGTCACGCCGGAAATCGATTGAAAATTTCAAGTGTGTTTATAGGGGGGAAAATATGACTTTTTTTTGAGATTTTACGAAAATTTCGTTCTATACATTAATTTTTCCGACAAATTGTTATATAATTCGGGATCAGTATTATATTATCTTTTCAAAAAGCTATAAAACTTCAAAATGGAATAAAAACTCGCTAAGAAATAGCAAATGCCCCAGACCACTTTTGTGCCAAAAAAAACTAGGTAACGAAATTTTATGACATTTTTTTCAACTTTGAGAAATTGATTAAAGCCTCTATACTTATAGGTACTCAGATATGATGTATTGTTTTACTACCACGTTGTTAACATATTGCGCATTGAGACCGCAAATGGGAAATTTTTTTGATAAAATTTTGAAAACTCCTTTTTCAAGTTTTAAAAAATTTTCTTAAACAAAATGGATCTGGCACTTTTAGGTTGTGTTAAATACATGTTAAAGATTAACTGTGTGAATTTTTAAGTAAATCTCTATGCCAAAATTTTTTTAACAAGGATTTTATTTTTGCGGATTTCGAGAAAAATGGTATTTTTGTAAAATATTCTGTATCTCTTTCTAAATACTTTGTATCAAAAATTCATCACTTTTCTACTTTTAAATGTTATATTTTACCTTAATGGCCTAGGGTTTCGGAAAAAAATAATATGACCCCATTAACCCTTTTGGATTTGGGGTCACATATGACCCCAAGCTAATAAAAGACAATTTATTCAAAAAATTCAAATATTTTGTAAGTGCTGTTGAATTTTTAGATGCAACACTTATAATTTAATAAACAAAAGTATAGAACTTCCGTTCATAAAATTTGGGATAAATCCGAGAACGTTAACCCATTATTTGCCAAGGCCAGCTTTGGATTTTAAGATATTTTTAAATAAAAATTACCGAAAACGAGTTTTTTTTTATTAAACTCGATGAAACCACTATTTAGAATTTAAGAAAAATAATTCGGTTAATTTTTATTCATTTAACCCTTTAGTGCTATTGGGATCAAAATAATCCATTGTGATATATCTTTGGTGCAATTATTTGCTTATTGCTCGCGAATATAAATTAAAACAACTTTTAACCAATTTTGTTATAAAATTATTTCATGTATAAAAACAATATACATATATATTTTGCTAATTAAAATAAGAAGAGCCACAAATGACCCAAAGCTAATAAAAGACAATTTATTCAAAAGAATATGAAATACAAAATTAATTCTTGATAATTTAGATTTTTGTTGACCTGATGTATTGTTGAAGGGTGAATATAGTTCGGCTTAAGGTCATCTGTTGTTAAAAGATTCTACTTTGTTATAAGAACATTTTTGTTAAAAATAAATAAAAACAAGTTTTTTAATTTTTAAACAATATTTATAACAATATTTTTTTTCCCAATATATTTCTATCAACTTTGTTGATCATCATCAGGGATTATCTGATATATAACAATAAAAATAAAAACACAAATAATTTTGAATTAATCATTAACAAAAAACATTAAAAAACATTTAAAAATTATATTTACTTAAAAACTAATTTTTAATTTGTTTGAGTTACAACTTCTCTTCACACTGTGTAATTGCCAACTAACTTTTGTTTTAATCATTTGTTTTTGTCAACCGTATGTCTGTAGATCTTAGCGACGTTTTCCGTATCTCTCTTATAATTAAGAGCTTTGTCCTAGGGAACATTCATTATATGAAGCATTTCCAGCATAAATCTTTTCCTATATTATTTTCCTCTTGTAAAATTTTTGTGGAATCAAAGTTTGGTTTATGGTTGTTTATTGAACAATGAGCAGCGAGTGCGGTTTTTTGCTCTATTGGTCTGTTAATGGCTTTTAAATCCGATCGATGTGAGGATAATCTAGTTTTTAGTTTGGTTTTTGTTGTACCAACATAAACTTTGTTGTATGTTTCTTTTTCATTCTTATAACAGAGAGAATCTTTTAACAACAGATGACCTTAAGCCGAACTATATATAAAGTTAATATAATAATATAAAATTAAAGAAAAGCAGTACTTATTGCAAGTCGTAAGTGATTACAGAAAACAATTTGAATCGCACACTAAATACACCAAAATAAATAGAATTAATTTTATATGTCCTATTCTTTCGAACAAATTGTCTATTATTAGCTGTGGGTCATTTGTGAGTCTTCTTATTTTATTTAGAAAAATATAGGTAGTTTTTATACATAAAATAATTTTATAAAAAAATTGTTTAAAAGTTGTTTTAATTTATATTCGCGAGCAATAAGTAGATAATTGCAGCAAAGATATATCACAATGGACTATTTTGATCCCAGGAGCACTGAAGGGTTAAATAAATAAAAATTAACCGAATTATTTTTCTTAAATTCTAAATAGTGGTTTCATTGAGTTTAATAAAAAAACTCGTTTTCGGTAATCTTTATTTAGAAATATCTTAAATACAAAAGCTGGCCTTGGCAAATAATGGGTTAACGTTCTCAGATTTATCCCAAATTTTAGGAACGGAAGATATACATATTTGGTTATAATATATTAAGTAAAATTTTTAAAAATTCAGCAGCACAGCACTTACAAAATATTTGAATTTTTTGAAAAAATTGTCTTTTATTAGCTTGGGGTCATATGGTTAACGGGGTCATATTATTTTTTTCCGAAACCCTAGGCTATTAAGATAAAATATAACATTTGAAAGTAGAAAAGTGATGAATTTTTGATACAAAGTATTTAGAAAGAGTACATTTACAGAATATTTTACAAAAATACCATTTTTCTCGAAATCCGCAAAAATAAAATCCTTGTCAAAAAAAATTCTGGCATAAGAATTTACTTAAAAATTCACACAGTTAATCTGTAACATGTATTTAACAAAACCTTTAAGTGCCAGATCCATTTTTTTAAATATTCTTTCAGAAAATTTGTTAAAACTTGAAAAAGGAGTTTTCAAAATTTTATCAAAAAAATTTTCCATTTTCGGTCTCAATGGGAAATAGGTTAACAACGTGGTAATAAAACAATGCTTCACATCTGATTACTTATAACTATAGAGACAAAAAAAAATAATGGCTTTAATCAATTACTCAAAGTTGAAAAAATGCTATCAAATTTCATGACCTAGTTTTTTTTTTTTTTGGCACAAAAGTGGTCTGGGGTATTTGCTACTTCATGGCGAATTTTTATTCGATTTTGAATTTTTATAGCTTTTTGAAAAGATAATTTAATACTGATCCCGAATTATATAACAGTTTCTCAGAAATTTTACCCTATAGAACGAAATTTTCGTAAAATCTCAAAAATGTAAAATTTCCCCATATAAACACACTTAAAATTTTCAATCGATTTCCGGCGCGACTTTTATTTATCCGATTGACCCAAAACTTCACATTTATTAATTTTATATTGAAAGGTAAAAAGCTGGTCCCCGCCTATCCCCAAAATCGCAATTTGAAAAATGACCCTATAACGTAGGACCACTTTAATGCCCACGCTAGTTAGCATAGACATTCTCTAGATTATTCTGCAGGATATCTTTGTACATTTACCCAGTCATTTTCAAATCGATTTTAACTAAGGAAGCAACACTGGATGGGGTAAAACATCCACACACCATTACTGACGACCCTCCGTACTTTATAGTTTTTTGGTATACTTTTAGTCTAAACATTGTTCACTGGTCGTCGCACACAAGGTCTGCCGTCGTTTTCGAAAACGTTGAACTTTGATTCATCACTCCACACTATTAATTTCCAAAAATTCGGGTCCTTATGGAGATGGGTTTTTGCAAACGGCAAGCGCTGTGCGGCCATGAAGATTATTTTGAGTCGGAAGCCTTTTTACGGTCCTTGCCGAAATTCTAATGCCATGTTCCGACTTCATGCAAGATCGAATCTGAGTTTATGTGAGGAATGGGCCAGTTTTACTCATCCTGACCATAAGCCTATCTTCCGCTTGTGTCATTTGTTTATGTCTTTGCAAATTATCAAAAGTTTTACATTTTTGATAATGTTTCATAGCGTTGACAACCTTTTCTCGCGATATTGATAATTTTTCACTACTTCAGCAATTGAACCAACATTTTGGAAGCAATTGATAATTTTCACTACTTCAGCAATTGAACCAACATTTTGGAAGCAATTCCAAATGATCTCCCTCTCAGCGGGAGTGGAGCTCTTATTGTTACCCATAATTTAATAAAGTCAAATGGAACTACACCAAGAGGTGCTAAAACGTTTTAGCATAACATATCAAGAATCTTTGAAAAAATTTTCAATTAAAAATTTTAATAAATAAGTCCGTGACAGCGAATCTCCAGACGCGTTGTTGTTTTGCGGTGAACATCATAACTCGTTACCTTATCATGTGAAATAAAAAATCAAAATGCGTTTAAAAGGTAACATGTTTCCTGAAGTAGTGACGAAGAGTTTTTCAATTATTTTTTTTTTTTTTGGCAGCATTTTGAAGTGAAAAATACGATTTTTGCTATTTCGGGAATTTGTTGTTTCAAAATGGGGAAGGGAATGGAAAATAAAAAAACTCTTCTTGGTTACCTGATGATTTATGTGAAGATATAGTGCGTAAAATTTCAAAAGAATCGGTCTAGTAGATTTTGAGTTACGATGTTCACGGACTTCGAACATTTACGAGAAAATCGATTTAAAGTTGTTTAAGAACTGATTTATATACGATATACCGTATGAGGCCGGTCGCTGGAAACGCTGTATTTTCTTGCTCCGATTTACTTGAAATTTTGACACAACACTCTCGACATGTACCATAAAGTTTTCTTAATATAAATATTTACCTCCGATAATTAAAATGACTTAATTATTTGTCCCCTTAACTTCGGCGATGCGTTAAGAAATGACAGCTTGTTCACAACACAACATATTTTCAATCAATCATAAACGGTACTATATATTTGGAAAAATTTGAATGAATCAATAGATACCGTTATTTTTTCAATCAGAAAAATATACTGCATGAGTAAAGGCCTAGTTAGCCACACGTTGCTTTAATTTATCCGTACCGTAAATGTAACGTTGACATTTAGTGCAATTATAGAACGTAAAAAATGGATCAGCATGTTGCTGTGTAAAATTAACAAAACTTTATCAGCTGTTCACAAATGTCACGTACAAACGTAACAAAAATCTATTTTCAACAGATAGGAACGTTCCGGTTACGTGACAGTTGAATTCGGTAACTGCTCTAATTGCTTTTCATGTAACAGAAAAAAAACAGCTGACACGTTTGGTTAAGGTTACGTGTGGCTAACTAGGCCTTAAATATCGGTTAAAGGCCTAGTTATACACACGTTGTTAAAATATATCCGTACCGTAAATGTAACGTTGGCACTTAGAGCAATTATAGAACGTAAAAACGAACCAGCATATGTTGCTGTGTAAAATTAAGCAAACTTTATCAGCTGTTCACAAATGTTACGTACAAACGTAGCAAAAATCTATTTTCAGCAGTTTGGGACGTTCCGGTTACGTGACAGTTGAGTTCGATAACTGCTTAAATGCTTTTCATGTAATAGAAAAAAACAGCTGACACGGCTGGTTACGGTTAAGTGTGGCTTACTAGGCCTTCAGATTTTATACATTTTCTTTCTTTATTGTTTTAATCAACTCTGGTTTACTGTTCTGGCATCACTAAAAAATAAATTGAGAAATTCAGAATTTTCTAAAAGTTTCCAATGTATTGTCATCCACGGCATGTTTATATAATTTGGTGGTGGCACATTCATTGAATTTTTTCTTTTATTTGCTTTTTTTTTTCATGAAATTTTATACTCAACAAGTAAGAAAATTTTAGTCAGTCTACACCGACTATACGATACCTCATGCCATGCGCTCAGAGACCCTATTTCTTAGGTCCAACTAATAAGATATAGAAAATGAGCATAAACCAAATTTGAGTGGCATTGTTATCAATTTGTTTGTCTTAGGATATGAAAAAGTTCATATCGGATGCTATATTTGTATAGGGACTAGGTCGAAAAATGGACCGATCCTGACCACATTTGGTAAGGTCTCTTATTTTTTTTGCAAAAACATATGCAAACCAAATTTGAGAAAAATCTGTAAAATATTATAGTTTTTTTTGATAAATTTATGTGAAGATCGGGAATCAGCTTCATAGGGGGGCTATGACAGAATTGTCCGATAGGGTATATTTTTGGACTACTGCCCAATTTGACCCAGATCTATATGATAATTTCGATATTATGGCAATTACGACACTGCTTATTTTGACCAAAAATCGCCGCGAGCTCGCGGAACTTTTCTTTATAACCTTTTATATTTTTTCCATATCTTGATGTTTCTTTGCTTAGCTTCTCAGGAATAAACACTCAATTTAAAGCGTAAAGCCATATTTTTCCAAGAGAAAATGTGTTTTTTTTGCTAGGTGCTCAATAATATTTAAAATTGTCTGGCTTAATTTTCAGTCGTTTTTGGCCAGAAATGTGGAGTTCTAGACGGGTTATTGGCGAAAATTGATATAAAAAAGAAAAGGGGAAAAAATTAAATTTTTTGAAGATTTCATCCGATAAAATTAGTCGAAGTTGATTTTTTGCATGAATATATTAATAAAAATAATTTTTTCAAGCCTTAGCTAAAATTTTGCTGAATAATGAAATGAGAAATCACCAATGGTTCTTGGTTCTTCTTGGCATAAATACATTTCATGCTTTGCCTGATAAAAGCTTATAAAGGGTCCATCAAATAACTTTTTTTTTTTTTGAAAATGAAAAAAAAAAAACTACTGAATATTATCTCAAATTTCTTTTTTTATTTGAAAGTACAATCCTTCCGGTTAATAATGGAAAATAATTTCATTCAAATGGCTGCCTCAGCTGGCCATGCAGTAGCCTACACGATCGGTCCAACTTTTAAGCACATTATCGATTGTGTGCAGCTGTGTTTCACCAATGGCTTCACGAATATTGTCCTTTAAAGCGTCAATTGTCTCTGGCTTGTTGGCGTAACACTTATCTTTGAGGGCACCCCACAAATAATAGTCCAACGGTGTCAAATCGCAGCTCCGAGGTGGCCAAACGACATCAGCTCTGCGGCTGATAATGCTATCTTCAAAAACAGGGCGCAAAACATCGAGTGTAGCCTCGGCTGTGTGGCACGTAGCACCGTCCTGTTGAAACCAAATGTTGCCAATATCCTCCTCTTCAATTTTTGTGAAAAAAAAAATTCGATCAACATGGCCCGATAACGATCGCCATTGACTGTAACGGCCACTCCTTGCTCATTTTCGAAGAAAAATGGCCCAATTATGCGTCTGGACCAAAATCCGCACCAAACAATGACTCGTTTTGGGTGTATCGGCTTTTCAATGTATGCGTGCGGGTTTTCTGTGCCCCAAATGCGACAATTTTGCTTGCTTACATACCCGCCAAGATCAAAATGAGCTTCATCTGAAAATATGATTTTTTTTTTTGGCAAAATCGGCATCTTCTGTAAGTCGATCGCAGGCCCACTTAGCGAAGCGATAACGCATTGGATGGTCAGTTGGCTTCAACTCCTGAACCAATTGGACTTTGTATGGCGTCATACCAAGGTCTTTATGCAAAATTCGTCTCAATGATGCCTCCGAAATGTTCAATTCTTGAGAACGACGGTGAATTGATGTTGATGGTGCTTCACGCACACTTTCTGCCACAGCAGCAATATTCTCGGGTGTACGCACTGTTTTTGGCTTTTCACGCTTTGGTTTATCGATGAGGATGCCAGTTTCTTTCACTTTTTTCACAAGATAACGAACATACGGAGCTGACTGTGCTTCTCTTCTTCCAAAATCCGTACGCAATTTTCGCACACATTCTGCAACATTACCATGATTTTCAAAGTAATGTCGCAATATTTCCCAGCGTTGTTCAAGCGTATACACAACCATATTCGTTCAGCGGAAGGACAAAACTAATTATCTGTTAAATCAGACATGAGCTAAGTGTTACCATTCACGAAGTAAGCACTAGTTGAAAAAAAAAACGTTTATATAAAATTTCATCAAAATGTATTTATATTTGCGATCTGTAGCTTCATTACACGGTTTATAGTAGTGTTACGCAAACTTTTTGTGTTCAAGGTACACCTAGTAATTCAAGAAATTTTAGAGGTACACCAAAGAAAAAATCAATGTTAATTACTAAAATCAATATACCTAATATGTAAAGATGTTTAGTGAGTAATGTGAGCCTATTTAACTGAGCACAGGCGATTACAATTTGGAGCAATCGTTGATAAGGCTGCTCTCATCTCTTCATTGATCGTCCTCAGGCGTTCTCTTAATAGTAGTGAGAGTTGAAAATTCCAATTCGCATAAGTAGGTTGTGGCAAATTCTAGAAGATTTTCAACAGCACTCTTTGAAAACAGTGGATACTTATTTTTTATATGCAGTCAAAAATGTGCTAGCTCTACCTCGGAATTTTTTAAATTTAACTCCATGAATTCTTCCTGCTCGTTTCCAAAGAAAATGTTATCCATGAATAGATTTCGTACCCAGTCCATAGATTTAAGGTCACACTTAGGAAAATAACAGTTAATTTTTTCCGAATCGGCGGCCATGATATTTGGAAACATTTCATAACTACCATTGACAGCGTGTCTGAGCAATAACACCAACCTAGTCGCGAAAGCTTTCAATTTTAAAATATTAGCATTCCTGCCTTGCATTTTTCTGTCCGCCAGATATGTAGGTTTTATTACTCATTCTTCTTTTTTAACCACAGAAGCAAAATCTGAACTCTGGGCCACTAAAAACGTCTGGGTCTCATTTTTTAGCTCGTAAATCCGAGATAGCACTTTTCCGCGAGAAAGCCATCTTACTTCTGTATGAAACAGAAGTGACTGATGATCGGCTCCCATTTCCTGACACACTGCATTAAACAGAACTCTCGGTACAACGGTTGCAACTTCTTGATGTAACTGACAATTTTAACAACTTCTTGTAAGACAGGCAAAAATTCATCAGGCAGAGATTTCGTCATTAGGGCTTCCCTGTGTAAAAAACAATGTACACTTTTAATATTAGGTTTTTTTCAGAAGCCCTGGTTACAAACCCCCTAATTTTTCCCGTCATAGCTGTTGCTCCGTCTATACAAATGTTTATGCAGTTGTGCCATTCCAAAATTATGATCGCTGAAGTACTGGGGTCTAAATACTAAGAATAATTTTACTCTGCCACAGTTACGAATGATGGCGCCTAGTTAAGAGTAAAAGTGTAACGAGGTCCGATGTTAGTCCGTCTTCTTTAAATGATACTTCGAATATTTCTTCTCCTGGGGTATAACCAGGTAGTGGCAGACCAAATAAAAATTACTCTTTTATTTCACATCTGTCAATGTACCTCACATTCGAGATGAGATGCACGTGACCACTGATACAGTAGACTTGTTGCCTTGTACCGCAAAAACTCCTTTAAGTCTTAATTTTTCAATTAACGTAGATTCAATGTCGCTGACGCAGTTATTTTTCGATTTCCTTAGCGGCTTCTTGGCTAATCATATTCTTCTTTGCAGACAGGTATAATTAAAGTTTCAGCGAAAGACTGAGGCTTCTTGGATTTAAGTAGCATGTTAGCGATCATGTAGCTAGCTGGTAGCACGTACTCTGACGTCTCGCGAAAAGCGACGCTACTCCCTATCAGTTGGGCGCCACGGCGACGACTGAGGATTAGGGATGAAACGATACGAGTAATTACAAGTCGCCGGCGACGACTGAGGATTAGGGATGAAACGATACGAGTAATTACAAGTACTTACAAGTAATTACAAGTACTTACTCGTATCCTCAGTCGTCGCCGTAGCGCCCAACTGAGTGGGAGTAGCGTCGCTTTTCGTCAGAGTGCTGCGTGCGTGCTGCGTTCGGCGATAGCTTGTGCGCGAGGCGCGCCACAAGGGTTGGCTGTTCCGCCCCTTGCGCAACAAAGCGCTTCGCTTTTATAGCTCAAAGCGATTTTTAGATGTATTATCTTCACAAAACCTTGCCTTTTTCCGCGGCTCACCAACTGATGACCACGGTACACCAGTGTACCGCGGCACACGCTTTGCGAACCAATGATTTACAGGGCCACGGACAGGCGGACGGCTTGACTTGGTTAAATCGGTATACTAAAAGATCTAGGTCTAGGTCAAGTATTTTTAATAGTAAGAAAACTTCAGTTCATACTCATAGCTCTGACCACTGAGTGGCATTTCAATAAAAAGCAATTAATATTTAAAATCAATAATATACGAAAATTAAATATGTATGAACCTTTATCGAATTGAAAACTTATTTCTTTATATTGCCCGTGTCTGTGAAGTTGGCATCTCAAATTTTAGCATCTCACTAAAAACATGCAAATTTACTTGCATCCAGCATAGTTCTATAGTTCCTGCGATAGTTCTTCAATAGTTCTATTGATTTGACCTTAAAATCGCGATTTAAAGATTTAAGGGTATGAGATGCCAACTTCGCAAAAATAATCTCAGCATCTCATCAGATTTTGAATATATACCCTTAGAAAAGTTGCACCCAGCATAGTTCTATAGTCTCCGATGGTTTTAACAATAGTTCTGCCGATTCTGCCTTAAAATCGCGATTTGAAGGTATGTGATGCTAACTTCGCAAAAAAAAAATCTCAGCATCTCATCAGATTTTGAATATATGACCTTAGAGAAGTTGCATCCAGCATAGTTCTATAGTCTCCGATGGTTTTAACAATAGTTCTGCTGATTTTGCCTTAAAATCGCGATTTGAAGATATGTGATGCTAACTTCGCAAAAAAAAATCTCAGCATCTCATCAGATTTTGAATATATGACCTTAGAGAAGTTGCATCCAGCATAGTTCTATAGTCTCCGATGGTTTTAACAATAGTTCTGCTGATTCTGCCTTAAAATCGCGATTTGAAGGTATGTGATGCTAACTTCGCAAAAGATGTATCAGCATCTCATCAGATTTTGAGTATATGACCTTAAAGAAGTTCCATCCAGCATAGTTCTATAGTCTCCGATGGTTTTAACAATAGTTCTGCTGATTCTGCCTTAAAATCGCGATTTGAAGGTATGTGATGCTAACTTCGCAAAAAAAAATCTCAGCATCTCATCAGATTTTGAATATATGACCTTAGAGAAGTTGCATCCAGCATAGTTCTATAGTCTCCGATGGTTTTAATAATAGTTCTGCTGATTCTGCCTTAAAATCGCGATTTGAAGCTATGTGATGCTAACTTTGGAAAAAAAAATCTCAGCATCACATAGCTTCAAATCGCGATTTTAAGGCAGAATCAGCAGAACTATTGTTAAAACCATCGGAGACTATAGAACTATGCTGGATGCAACTTCTCTAAGGTCATATATTCAAAATCTGATGAGATGCTGAGATTTTTTTTTGCGAAGTTAGCATCACATAGCTTCAAATCGCGATTTTAAGGCAAAATCAGCAGAACTATTGTTAAAACCATCGGAGACTATAGAACTATGCTGGATGCAACTTCTCTAAGGTCATATATTCAAAATCTGATGAGATGCTGAGATTTTTTTTGCGAAGTTAGCATCACATACCTTTAAATCGCGATTTTAAGCAGAATCGGCAGAACTATTGTTAAAACCATCGGAGACTATAGAACTATGCTGGGTGCAACTTTTCTAAGGGTATATATTCAAAATCTGATGAGATGCTGAGATTTTTTTTTGCGAAGTTGGCATCTCATACCCTTAAATCTTTAAATCGCGATTTTAAGGTCAAATCAATAGAACTATTGAAGAACTATTGCAGGAACTATAGAACTATGCTGGATGCAAGTAAATTTGCATGTTGTTAGTGAGATGCTAAAATTTGAGATGCCAACTTCACAGACATATATTGCCCAGAATACAATTTTTTATTTTGAATTTATTTTTCTCTTTTCAGAATCCCGATAAATGGAAATATAATCCACCAATGAATCCAGCTAACGCTGCACCAGGTGGACCACCTGGTAGTGGTCCTGGTACAATTGGACCTATTGGTATGGGTGCTGGCATGGGCAGTATGGGCAGTAATGGTGGGTTACATCCCTCAATGGGTGGTCCAAATCAAATGAGCAACTCAGCAGCCGCTGCTGCTGCCGCTGGAATGGCGGCCATGCAACAAGCTGCCGCTGTTGCCAAACATAATCAAATGATGTCACAAGTTGCAGCTGCCGCAGCACAACATCACCAACAACAACAGCAACAACAACAACAGCAACAGCAACAGCAACAACAACAGCAGCAACAGCAACAACAACAGCAGCAACAACAACAACAACAACAGCAGCAGCAGCAACAACCACCACATCCAGCCCATCAACAGCCACCACATCCCCAACATCAACAGCATGGGCCACCACATCCATCACAAATGCAATCTCATCAATACAACTCGAATCTTCTTAATCATGCTATGAATAATCCAGCCGCAGCTGCCGCCGCTGCTGCTATAGCAGCTGGTATGCCGCATATGCAATTACCGCCAGCTATGCAGGCTAGTGGCAATATGTATGATCATCCTGGTGTACATCCTGGTGTCAATATGAATGGTGTTGGTGTACCAAAGCCACCACCAGGACAACCAGGCCCCGGCGAATTGGTTTATTTAGGAGGACAACCACATGCTGCCGCTGCTTTAGGCATGATGCAGCAACAAAATCAATATATGAACAACCAAGCTGCAGCTGCCGCAGCCGCTTCCCGCAATGCAGCAGCGGTAAGTTGTAAATAGTATAAATTTATTTTAATTTCCAAACAGTCAAGAACACTAACCAATTTTGATTTGATTTACTACTCCATGACATTAATATTTTGTATCAAATTTCATTGCTCGTTGACATTTTCGTTCATTATCTATTTCGATAATAAATTTTTGCGATACTTTTAGACTTTGATTCAATTAAATCTCTTTTGGCATATGATTTTATCATTAAACGTAAATAATTGTATTAATTGCTGACAGTGGATACGATTGTTAATATTGTTTATGAACATGCATTAGGGTGGAGCGGAATAAATACTATATGTGTAATTTTTTGGCCGAGTTCATAACAACAATCTTGCCTAGAAAATAAATTAATGGAATGTAAATTGATTGTATTTAACTTGATATTATTATACATATATGAAATATTTATATTAGATAAAACTAAAAATATTAAAAAAACAAATAAGAAAATTATAGTCGGTCTAGAGACCCTATCTTATAGGCCCAACTAACTGGACATAGAAAATAAGCATAAACCAAATTTGAGTGGGATTTTTATTAATTTTTTTTGGCTTCAGATATGAAAAAGTTCATATCGGATGCTATATCCATATGGGGACTAGGCCCAAAAATGGACCGATCTTGACTATGTTTGGTAAAGTCTCTTGTATTTTGCAAAAATATATACAAACAAAATTTGAGAAGAATCAGTGCAATATTTTTGTTTTTTTTTGATAGATTTAAGTGAAGATAGGGAAGCAGCTCTATATGGGGCCTATGACTAAGAGTTGTCCTATAGGGATAGTTTTTGGACTACTCATTAATGGATGTAATAAACACATGCAAACCCAATTTGACTATAAGATCTATACAACAATTTGGATCTTATGGCAATTTATGTCGATTTCATAGGGGTCATTTGTATGGGAGCTAGGTCTGAACATGGACCGATTCTCACCAATTTCAATACCTTTCATCCCATGGCCGACGAAAGCTTATTTACCAAATTTCGTCAAAATATATGCATATTTGCGACCTGCAGTCTGATAACAAGGTTTACATGGACACACAGACGGACGGACGGACGGACGGACGGACATCGTTAAATCGAATCAGTTAGTGATTCTGATTCGATCGGTATAATAAAAGATGGGTCTAGGTCAAATATTTTTGGTAGTTACAAACAGCAGCACAAAGTCATTATACCCAAACAGTTGATCCAGATCCATTTTTTACAGTTGTTCATAGATTTTTTGTTCACTTATTTATATAATGGATAAAAAAAACTGTTTTAAGGTCTAAAAAACTCCCATGTAAGGTCGCTCCACCCTAATGTACGAACATACATATACTATTTGTAAAACAATTTGTGTTATTCCGTTTAGCTTAGCTGATAACGTTTTTAAGGTTTTTGTGGTTAAGATTCTGGGAGAATTTTTCTATCTATAATATTAATAGGCTGGGCGATTTCTTGTTACCAAAGTTTTGTTCTACCATTTATCTCGATTTTGACCAAACGCATATTATTTGAAAGGTTTCTTTTTAGCTGTTCACAAGATTTACAGATTTTTTAATTTTTCCTGTATTTTGAGTAAATTGCATTTAAAGTTGCTATAACACATACGTAAAATTAGACATATGCTATATGTGTGTTTATTAATTTTGTTAATGAGTTTTTTATCTTCATTCAAAATGATAATAAACCGAAAAAGTGTTGGTTTATGAATTGGCTAAGTTGAGAAATAAAGTTGCCTAGAAATTGCACTCCAATTTCGAGCGCTGGAATCTTCTAGTATTATTAAAAGGATTTCTATCAGTTTCGGATTCCGAGCACCTTTATCTTTCGGCTCAGAATGAATTTAACCGGTTCAAAAACGATTGAATTTGGTAAAAGTCTTATTCAGTCCTAGCCTTTAATAACTTTCGCTTTAATTTCTTTCATACCCACATAACGTAGAAAGTTTTGCCAGATTTGGTTTGCAGCTGTGTGTTATATCCATAAATCAAATGTTAGAAAACATCATCGGAAATTTTTTAGTTATAGTAGTCGTAGTTATAAAGCAACAGTATTCAGATATTCAATCAAATCTGTCCAAAGACATTTAAATAATATAGGTTTGTTTCCTTTTTTAGAAAATATTCGCACCTAATAAATTACATGACAATCCAACCTACAGTTGGGTTATGCAATTTTTGTATGTCCTCCATTACTCTTTAGCATAAATGAAGCATACTACATTGATAACGAGTTGCTTACTTTGTTTAGATGAGTGCTTCAAAACCTAAACACTTCTTTGTTTACTTTACCCAGGGTATGACCGTATTTGTATGACAAACAAGGGCGATATACTTTGTATGCGACGTTGAGTGTAGAAAACATACTTTGCAAGTTGCAAGGTATCTGTACCCACTCAGATACACATATACTGGAGAGCACAGATGATTTCGAGTTTGTATACAAACATGTTTAATAAGAAGCATCCTGTATTATTTACTATCTCTGTTTCATGTATACTGAAGAGAATCTAGTATTAAATAATCTAACCCATAAAAACAAAGTTTTTATTAAAACTCTTTCTTTCCTAATGCATATGATTTTCAATCTCTCCGTGACTGTGCTTGACTTTGCGTGACTATCTTTAAATTAATCTTTGGCCACAACAAGTCTATGGACTAAGTTTCAGATCAATCGGATGAGGGTGAGGATGAAGTGAGGTTTGTGCGTGACTATGTCAAAGTTAATATTTTTTCACAGCAAGTCTATCGACCAAGTTTCAGATCGATCGGATGAGGGGAAATGACATTTAGATCGCTCCGTGACTGTGCGTGACTATGCGAGACTGTGCCTGACTACGCCAAAATTAATCTGTAGTCACACCAAGTCTATTGGCCAAGTTTCAGATCAATTGGATAAGGGGAATGGGGTTGCCCCACGACAGACAGACAGACAGAGAGTATGAGTTAAAAGAGTTTAAAAACAGTAGTATTATGTTGAAATTCATCTATATTTGTAATTGTGTGTAATTTTACATAAAAATTTACTAAAAAATGCCATTTTCTTTAAAAAAAAAAAGAGAAAATCGCATTTTATTTAAATTTTTCAAAAAGTGTATTTTTTCAACAATGCAACCATGTAAAGGTGACCTAAACGTGTTACCCTTGTAAATTGCACAAATTGGGGCTATTGCCTTCTTGTAGGTCATAAGGTAAGAATATTAAGCAATTGTTCACCTGATTTGGAATATTCTCACCCCATGACTTATGTGGAGGTAATTGTCTCAATTATTTACTAGGATAACACTTTTAGACCTTTACTCGAATGAATAAAATATATTCGCATTTTATTTAGAACTAGTATGCTCTGCCATGCTTCTTACGATTTACCGAGATTTATTAACATGTAGGTTTTCATAATCAATTTTTCCTACGAAGTTTGTGTTGTATAATTAAAACATTATATTTTATTTATTTATTTTTCTTATATTTAAATTCTTACTGATATACATTATTTTTTGTTTTTTCAATC
Organism: Cordilura impudica; assembly: GCA_963682025.1. Lineage (NCBI taxonomy): Eukaryota > Metazoa > Arthropoda > Insecta > Diptera > Scathophagidae > Cordilura > Cordilura impudica. The sequence continues at coordinate 315,857,576 of OY821517.1, read as the reverse complement.
GCTGCAAAAATTATCAAATTTTTCGGCGTTCCTACTCCGGAGCAAGCCACGAGAAAAACAGGGATTTTCCAAATTAAATCCAACAGCACTTAACGATTGACCTTGAATTTAGAATATCATTTGGCATTTTTTTTTAAGCGAATTTTGATTTTTGGAGATTTTTGATTTTTGGCGATTTTTTGATTTTGCAGATTTTTGATTCGGAGATTTTTGTTTTGGCGATTTGTGTTTTTCGTGATTTTTGGTTGTGGCGACTTTTGATTTTGGCGATTTCGCCCATATTTTCCACGACTACTCCCATTGGTTAATCAATGTACTTGTAAAAAGTACTTCACAATTTTTTGTATAGGAGGTGCCATGCCCACAAATACTATCCCGCTCATTTTTTTATCTGGCTACTCACATTAATATCTGATGGTCTCCTATAGTGTCAAGGCTTTTCCTTTTATAGTACAACAGTTATATTACAGTATATATTTTCTTTGTATGGGCGGTGTCACGCCCACTGCTACGATCAGGCCCATTTTTTGTTCGAGTAATAACATGAATATCTTATGAGCTCACGCGAAGGCCTAAGGCTCTCACTTTGCAGTACTCCAGATATATAAAATTTAATATTTACTTTGTGTGGGATGTGCCGTGCCCATTGGTACGATCCCGATCCGTTGTTTGGCCGATTACTCACATTAATAACAGATGACCTCACACAAAATTTCTAAGCTGGTTCTGTACTCGAGATATATGATATTGATTAATTACTTTGTATGGGAGGTTCCACGCCCACTTATCCGATCCCGCCCATTTTCGGCACGACTAATAACATTTATAATACGTGACCTCACACAAATTTGTAAAGCTCTCCCAGTCATAGTACTCAATATATATGATATTAAATATTAATTTTGTATGGGAGTTGCCACGGCCACTAAAAAAAATTATATTCCTTCCAGATACGCAGTAAGGCTGTAAAAATTTCAGAAAGATCGGTCCAATAGTATAGCCTTTCATAAGCTACAAACAAACAAACACATGCTTTCGCTTTTATATACTCTAGCGTCCAAAAGTATTTGCCATCCCTCCTCCTTAAATTTCAAATATCCTTTATTTTTCAATGAAAACTCTTCAAATTTAAAACGTTTATTCTTTACTTACTTTTACTATTTATATAAACTAGCACATTCCAGCCCTCGAAATTCGAGTGCAAATTCTAGAAAATTTTATTTTTTCAGTAAATAAAGACCCTAAATTTATGCTAAACACATATAGCCAATTCTCAAATCAGCACAAAAAACAAACTCATTTTTATTGCAAACACTTTAACAAATACAATAAATACACACATAGCATTGTATAATTTTATGTATGTGTTAGTAGCAACTTTTTATGCAATTTACTCGAAATAAAGGAAAAAATTTAGAAATTTGTAAATCTGCAAAACCGTTAAAAAGAAATACCTTTCAAATAATATAAGTTTGGTAAAAATCGGGATAAAACGGTGGAACAAAACATCATTCACAAGAAATCGCCCAGCCTATTAATATTATAGATATTTTTTTTTGAAACTACACTTTATTTTTAAATTTTAGATTCATCAATGTGGCCACCTTCTTTTCGTATAATTTCAATTCTTGGCATCGTTTGAATCATTTTTTTAAAGTTTCTGGAGTGATCTGGTTCCATGCTTCCTGCAATTTATTCAACAGGGCTTCCTTAGATGTCGGACAGGTAGTTCGAACCTTTCTGTCCATTTCATCGCAAAGTAACTGTGGTGTCCATTCCATAACTTTACAGGTTCCAGTTGATTCCTGCGTCTCTACATACTGCTTACAAATTTTAAATGTATATTTTGGGTTATTATCTTGCTGAAATATGAGTTTCCGACCCAAAATTCTTAATATAATGGATATAGCACGATCTTTCAGGATAGTTTTGTACTAGGTTTCATCGAGTAGTCCTGCGATTCTGCACAACTCGCCAAAATTTTCGCCATCAAAGTAACCCCAAACCATTACGGATACACCCCCGTGTTTGACTGCTGGCACTAGGCATGTCTCCGACGCACTTTTTTCATCTGTGCGCCTTACAAAAACTCGCCTCTTCGAACCAAACACTCCAAACTTCGATACATCGGACCATAGAACCTTGCACGAATCGTTCAAAGCCCGGTTCTCATATTTTTTACTCCACTTTTTCTCTTATTTTGTGGGCGAAGATCAGGTTTGTTTCATGGCGATTCTGTCGTTTAAGTCAGCCGCTATAAGGGGCGTTTTACTATAGTTACACTTACTGCATTCGTTCGGCTGCTGTTTATGTGGGCGACTATTTCTGAAGCTGTTAGGCGACGATTTCGTTTACTTGTCGTTATTATTGCTGACCGCTTTTTTTTCGCTCTTTAAATTTTTTCACAATATGGTCCACGGTCAGACGCGCTCTGAGCTTCTTTTCTTTCTTTTCCCAATTTTGCGTAGGGAAATAATATGGTAACGAGTTTCCATTGAAATATCCGCAGTGTTTTCTATACATATAATTCAATCAAATATTTAAAATTTGTACTGTTTGGTATTAGTTATGACGTAATAACTTGGCCAATGTTTGTTTAATGTGTATCAATTTATTTTACTTCCTTTCGGATAAAGAATTAAAATACCCGCCACTACCTGTCGCTTTGTAAAAAGCTCATCCGGTAGAGTATGTATGCTGTTTACAATGAAGATTCTGAGAAACTTTAATAAAGTTTTTGGATTCTTTGGAGCTTTACTCTAAATTTTGACTCCAAAATTCCTCAAACAAATAATCTTGGTATCTTAGAGTAATTTTACACAATTCGAATAAATTTAAATCGATTTATTGATTAAAAACATTAAGAAATATATATTTTAACAAATTTGTTTTTTTTAATTATATTGTAAATAAATTTTCATTATGTACCTTTATACCGAAAAAAGCACTTTTAGTTGCTTTAAAATAAAACAATTTGTTTATTATGTTACTGCAATTTGAAAGAATATATAATAGATATTTGCAAAAAAAAAAATCAGTAATTTAGTGGTTTTTAAAGAAAATTTTTCTTGGGTAAACCTACGACTAACCGTGTTAGTTTACTCGAAACAACAGCTTCGTCTGAATGTTCGCACTCCGGTGCGAAGGGACAACGGTTAATTATTGAAACAACAGTTGTGTCTGAATGTTTGTAAGGACTTTCTAAACCTCTATCCGGTTCGAAGGACCAATGTTGGTTAATTAACTTAAAACAACAGATTCGTCTGAATGTTTGTAAGACACTCTACAATTAAATTGAACTAAATCAAGATAAAATATATAATTTGAATGCTTTTAAGATACTTTGAAAGCTCTATCCGGTTCTTTGAATGTTTGTAAGACTTAGAAGTGTCTATCTATCCGGTTCGAAGGACCAACATAAGTAAAAAAAAAAACTTGATTAACAGTTTCGTCTGAGTGTTTATAAGGCACTAATTTTATTTTCAAAATCCAAACCTTAACTACTTAAATACAATAATTTTAAAAATAAACCAGACCATCTGCAAACACATATTCATTCCATTGATAAAACACCTGATAAAACACTGATAAATGATGCATTATCAGTGTGTTGCTCATGTGTTTGTCAGATGTCTTTTATTATTAAACTTATATTTATTTTGGGAATTTTCCATAAAAAATACCCATTGAAATGTATTGTGTAAACAATGGTAAAATATAATTTTTTATGATTAGTAAGTAATAACGAACAGTACTTTGTTTGTAGAAAAACTTAAATTCTATATTATCATATGAATCGTGTTCATATTTGAACACCCCGAATGTTCAATGGCTTAATCTAGTGTAATAATAGCACGAATAATACCAAAATATACTGAATATTCATGAAATAACCAAAAATATGAATTTATCCGTTATAGTTTTATTTAAAAATTAAAACGGAAAATCATTAATTTGGACTGATACTTATTTGCAAGAAAACAGTGGATATATTGGAAGTTCTTATTAATGCTGAAATGCCCATTTCACATGCGTAACCTGAACAAACGTACCGCTCTTTAGTATTAAAAAAGTTTTTTGTTACTTTTTAAATTTGAATCGCAGAAACCAACTTAAGAAAGCCCAAATAATTTGGCTTAAAATTTCTTAGATTCGGTACAAACTTTTATTCACAAAAGGCACCACTTTGAGATAAATTCTTGTAATAATGTTGTGATGGTTTTTTTTTTCTTCAAAATGTTTCTCAGAATGGAACAACTTTTTGAGTTTTTATTTCGTTGAACTACACTGATTCCAGACTGAGTGCAGCAGAAATTGTTTATGTATTTATACAAAGTATTTATCTTCGTCTTAAATGTTTTTTATATGAGAAAATTATTTTGTTATTCTTGCAACTATATTTAGTTGAATCTAGATTTACTGCCATATAAGAAAGTAGTAGACACGTCTTTACACCTGCCTGTCTTTCCGTTCGATGATGGAAAAATTAATGTTTTTTCTTCTTCTTCTTCGTCTACTTACTAAAGTTGCAATTACATGTGAAGCTGTTCTAATGAGCTTACAACGCAACTTAGTTTTTCAGTTTTTGTACTTTGTAGTTGTCGTGTTGTAGTTTTTTTGCTGCTCGTTTCGAACCTTTTTGCAACAAGCAAGAGAAAAATATATCAGTTCTTGTTGTTTCTTAACAGTTTTCATCTGTTTTTTTTTTCTTCTTTTTAATTAGAAATTGTGTTCTAGCGATATTTCTCATATATCTAAGTTGTTTATAGATATTTTTTTAGTAATATTCTCGAATATCCCAGTAACATATATGTTTTCTACTTTATGTTGTTAGACCAATGGTTTATGCCAGAGACTTGCCATTATCGACAAAAAATTAGGCTTCTAAATAGAAGTGATTTTTCTCTGGAAACAGTTGTGGATCTAGTTTGGAATCATTTAGAACCTAAATCTTATTTACCATCAATAAGTTTTAAACTAGATGGGGAGTGAAGCTGCGAACCGTTTCTTGAATTTGTTTGGTTTTTATATTAAATCTGATACTAAATAAAAGGAATTCTCTTAACCTTGATACTAAGACGTTTCACCAAATTTTTTTTTGTTGATTTTTGCAACTTTTAAAGCGGAATATGAGTTAGATTTTCGAGAATTTTTTCAGGTGTTTCGGAGGTCGGTACGAGGTCGCTAAAATCGATTTTATACTGAAAATGTGGGTATAAAATAAACATTTTTAAACCCTATAGTACTATGTGGTCAGGATTATGCCATCGATAGGTGTGCACAGATTAACTTAAATAGGAAGTACAAAAGACAGGACATAACCATATTATCAGATATTCAAGCTGCTATTCGAGCACTAGGCTCCTATGTAGTAACTCTAAGTTAGTATGGGAATGTCTGTAAAGACTGAATGAGCTAGGCAGACACAATAAGGTCAGCCTTTGTTGGGTCCCGGGACATATTGAGATTCACGGAAATGAGCAAGCGGATGAGCTTGCCAGAAAGGGAGCTTCCACAAAGCTAATGGGGCCGGAACCGTTCTGTGGAATAGGAAAAGGAGTATGGGAAGGCGTACTCAAAGAATGTGAGAATCATATCAGACAGGAGCTTTTCTTGAGCCACCTAGGCTTAAGTCAATCAAAACTCTTGTTAGGTAACTACAACGGTAAGAGATTTGAGTCATGTATCGGACTATCAAAGAACGGACTGACGGATTCTAACTGGTCACTGTAGGCTCAGGGAGCATTTGAGCAGGTTAGAAGGCAGAATCAGCGGAGCACATACTGGGTTCTTTCCAAATACCAGCGAGCGAAATAAAATCACTGGAACCAACCAACATCCTCGAATTTCTGAGGGCTTCAGGACTGGGTGAGATTTTATAGGAAAAAACTATTAGCAGAGGACAGTACAATAGATCTTTTGGTCGCGGTACTTTCGTCACCTCTTTTATACAATACAATGTGGTCAGGATATAGTGAGTTTGTGTTGATGTTTGTAACTTTCAAAAATATTTGACCTAGATTACTCCGATAGACTCGGAATCACTTTCCGACAAGACAATTTTTACCCATAGCCCCCATATTAAGCTGCTTCCTAATCTTCACTTAAATCTATCAAAAACCAAAATAATTACACAGATTTTTATTATCTTATTAGTTTCTTCAGTAAATATGATCAGGATCGGTCCATTTAAATATAGCAGTCGATATGATATGATAATAATAATGCAACTCAAATTTGGATTATGCTTAGTTTCTATATCCAAACAGTTGGACTCTTTCGCTAGACTCACTTTGTGAGTCGATTTAACAATGTCCGTTAGTCCTTTCGCCTTCCCATCTATCTGTCCGTCTGTTTGAGTGTCTGTCTGTCTGTGAGTTCAAGTAAACATTGTAATCAAACTACAGGTCGCAAATATGAATAAATTTTGATGAAATTTGGCATAAGAATAGAAGTTGGCCATAGGACAAACGCTATTGAAATTGGTGAAAACCGGTGCTTGTTCAGTCCTTGTATATATAATAACCCCAACGAGATAGACTTAAACTGCAATAAGATCCTAATTATCATACAGAGCTCGGCCAAATTGGGTTTGTGTGCGCTTGTTACATCCATTAATTTGTGAAGAAAAGAAAACACAATACTTCGAAAATTTGGAATTTAGAATAACTACAATAACAAACAATAAGGAATGATGGAGTATTGTAAACGAATTAAGGCAGGAAACGTTGCAGATGAGCCTAAATGTATCACCCCCAATTTAGAACATATTTTAACAACTTGTAAACCCTCCTTAACTAGCAAATGATATATCATACGAAGGGATCCAGATTTAGATGCAGCAGTAACAATTGGTGAATTAAGAAGTGCACTGTCAAAGGCTAAATACAATAAAGCACTTGGTATAGATAGATTGCCATACGAATTTTTTAAAAACGCTCCACTAGAAATTTTACAGGAATTAACACTATCGTAGAATCGTGCTTTAGACAGACACCTTTTAAAAAAGGTGAAAATGATATACCAAGTAACTACAGAGGGATATCGTTTATGAATTGTGTTGCTAAAATTATTATGGGTGTGATTAATGGCAGATTATTTGCGTGGGCTGAAAAAAATAAGATTTTAACGGAATATCAAGCAGGATTTAGAAAAAATTATTCAATAGTCGATAATATATACAATCCTTCGGCAATCGTGCATTTGAAATTTAAATCCGCTTTCGATAAAGTGTCTCGGAGGCTACCTTTTAATTAACTTCATGAAATGGGAGTTACAACAAAGATTGTGAATTTTCTTGAATCTGTATATGGTATCACTAAATCTGTTGTGTGGACAGGGAAGGATATGTCAGAGGAATTTGAAACCAAATCTGGGGTGAAACAGGGGTGCCTTCTTTCGTCTTTACTATTTGCGCTCTATATAAGGATTTGCACGAGGCATTGGCTGGTGGTCTTTGTATAGGAAATGATAACATTAGATTTCTCTTATATGCAGATGATATTGTTATTATGGCAGACAATGTTAAAATATTGCAAAATATGATTAAAAAATTGGAAAAGTACTGCGATGATTGGAACCTTGAAGTCAACCTAAATAAGACAGAAATTATGGTATTTAGAAATGGTGGAAAGAGAGAAGAGAAATGGTATTTTAAGGGCAATTAGAATAAAATTGCACCCAGTTTTTGTTATTTAAGAATGACACTGACTCCAAATATTATTTTTAAGCAACACATTGACAATAGAAATATTTCTGCAAAAAACAGCATAAACTGCACTTGGAACCATTTTTTGAGTAAGAAAAACATTTCTGTTCGTGCACATATGGAGCTCAAGTATGGGGACATTCTTTCTTTAAGGAAGTTTATAAATTACAACGTTATTTTGTGAAAAAAAAATACTATATTTACATCATCACCATCATTTACACCGTTTTATATCAAACAAATATGGAAGATAGTCATCTTTATGCACTTGACCTTCATATGAGCTATGTGGGTCGAACTCTTTATGAATACGGTACTAACAGATTACCACACAAGTTATCACTACAACTTATACAAAAAAATTTGTTATGGGTGCAAAAACAACAACAGCTTTGTAGACAGCTTAACATCTCTTGGAAATATCATAACAAATCACTAATTTATTGGAACCAAAAAAGCAATCTATTATTAGAAAAGATGAGGATAGAAAACAAAAAAGGATATTTACAAAACGCAATAAATACAGATAGATTTTACAAAAATCTTGATTTTTCAAAAGGATCATATTATATGATTGATGAAAACACCAAAGAAGCGATAATGTGGATCTTTAAAGCCCGATGCGACTGGATTGAATTAAATGCTACGCGATTCGCAACAAATAGATCAAAAATATTTTCTCTGTGTAATCTAAATGAGGAAGAAAGTATACAACATTTCATAGGTCGTTGCGCCATCTTGAGGGAATTTAGATTACGCCACTTTGCAAATGCAATTTTGCGAAATGATATAATTATTAATATTTTAAAATGGTAGGTTGGACGCACCTTGTCCAATATATTATCAATGCTTTAAGGTGCAGAAAAACATTAATAGATAAATTTAATTACTAATAATGTAACATTATTTACGTAATCAAAACTTGTAAAACGTTAGAAAACACATGTTTAAATATACTAGCAGATTCCAGCGCTCGAAATTCGAGTGCAATTTCTAGGCAACTTTATTTCCTAACTTAGCCAATTCACGAACTAACACTTTTTTGGTTTATTATTATTGTGAATGAAGATAACAAACTCATTAACAAACACATTAACAAATTTAATAAACACACACATAGCATACGAATAATTTTATGTATGTGTTAGTAGCAACTTTAAATGCAATTTACTCAAAATAAAGGAGAAAATTAAAAAATATCTGTAAATCTGGTGAACAGCTAAAAAGCAATACCTTTCAAATAATATACGGGATAAAACGGTAAGAAAGAAATCACCTAGCCTATTAATATTATAGATATAAATGAAAACAAATTAGATTTCCGACAGACGACAATTGTCAATGCCTTAAATTCTTACTACCTAAGTTATTATTATTATAAACAAAAATTGTAATCTCACATAATTTAGCTTTTGAAAATAAAGAATTACTACTACTACTAAAGGGTGATTTTTTAGCTATTATCTTTTTGGCAACACTTTAAACAGCTGACGCACGTTTCGTGTTTTGTTTCATTGTCAAACATCTTCAGTTTGGTCTATAATTTAACCATGAATCGTCTTACAAACGAACAACGCTTGCATGTTATTGAATTTTATTATCAAAATGCGTGCTCTGTTAAGGAAGTTCATCGCGCGCTTCTTCCATTTTATGGTCAGTTTAATCGACCCACTGAATGGGTACGTAAATAAGCAGAATTGTCGATTTTGGAATGAATATCAGCCAGAAGCACTGGATGAGCTACCAATGCATCCATAAAGAGTCACAGTTTGGTGCGGTTTATGGGCTGGTGGCATTATTGGACCGTACTTCTTCAAAGATGATGCGAATCGTAACGTAACTGTGAATGGTGAGCGCTACGGAGAGATGATATCCAACTTTTTTTTGCCCAAAATGCAAGAACTTGACTTGCATGACATGTGGATTCATGTCACACAGCACGCGCAACAATGGACTTATTGAGAGGCGAGTTCGGTGAACATTTTATTTCACGTTCGGGACCGGTCAATTGGCCGCCTAGATCGTGCGATTTAACGCCTTTAGACTATTTTTTGTGGGGCTATGTTAAAGCTCATGTCTATACAGACAATCCCGCTTCAATTGACGCATTGGAAGACAACATTGAAGCATTTATTCGTGAGATACCGGCCGAAATGTTGGAAAGAGTATGTCAAAATTGGACTAAGCGGATGGACCATTTGAGGCGCAGTCACGGTCAACATTTGCATGAAATAATCTTCAAACATTAAATTATATGGACCGTACTATCGATTCAAATAAAGATTTCATGCATTTTTCTGAATTTTATGTGTTTTTTTTTTTGGAAAACTTTCCTATAGCTCTTAAAAAATCAGCCTTTACTACTAAAGGGTTTTTCAATAAGAGCGCTACAAAAGTTTTTTTAAATAAATCAAAAACGGTTTTGGATATCAATGAAATTCTTTATTCCTGTGAAAGTACGTTCGATGCCATTATGTATGGAAATCGATCTTTTTTGCATGGCCACCACGGGCACGCTTGCAGAAGTCTAGACGCTGAACCCAATTTTCGACGGTTTTCAAGCATAAATCGGCCGATACTGCTGCAATTTCACGTTCGATATTCGTACGAAGTTCACCAATCGTCGCTGGCTTGTTGGCATAGACCATAGACTTGACGTAGCCCCACAGGAAATAGTCCAACGATGGTTTTTCATCGAAAAATCATCGTTGGACAATCATCGTTGGACAATTCACGAACATACGACGCTTCTGGTGGTCAAGCGTCTTCAGTTCTTGCGTCAATTTGATCATGTAAGGATGTAGGCCAAGATCTTTTCGCAACGCTTGAGAACGACGTGTGAGAGACACATTTGGGCTTTCTTCAACTGAAGCCTCATCGGCAGCAATATTCTCGACACTACGGGCACTTCTTTGTCTGACTAGCACGGGAACATTTTGTACTGTGCCTGTGGATTCAAATTTTTCCACTAGACGCTCAATTGTTGATCTGCTAGGACGATTGTGACGACCATAAATTGGACGTAGCGCTCTTAACGTTGAGGCCACTGACTCCGAATTTCGGTAGTAAATTTTAATAATTTCGACTCGTTGTTGACTCGTATATCTTTCCATCATGAAATGGCAAACCTTACTGAAGAGAAATGTCAAAAGAGCGGCAAGAAATATGGCGTCGTTTGCTGTCCCTGTCTTTCTACTTTTGTAGCGTCCCTGTTGAAAAACCCTTTACATCCATTACTCAGTAGTCCAAAAATAAAACATATAATACAATTCTTAATAATAGCCCCCACATAAAGTTGCTTCCCGCTCTTCACTTAAATCTATCAAAAACAAAAATATTACACAGATTTTTCTCAAATTTATTTTGTACATGTTTTTGCAAAAAATAAGTGAATGTTGGTTTATATGTGCATGTTTACACATGTTTAAGTTTTTTAGCACTTTCTTTTGCTTCGCCTCGATATTCTTCCTTTTGCCGCAAATGGAGTCCTATAGGATTAAGATCGGTTGGGTTGGGTAGTGATTTCAGTTGACATTGTCCACCATATGTTTTGAATAAGTATCCTATTGGAAAAAATATCTTTTCCAATGACCGGTTATTGTACATTTTTTTTTTAATTTGTTTTATAATGTTTATGTATCCAATTTGATTCATTTTAGACTCAATAAATACGAGTTTACCAACCCCCTTGCCAGCCAGACAACCCCAAAATATAACCTAATTCCGCCGTGTTTGTTTAATGCAGTTCCACTTTTTCGCCAAACTTTTTCCCTTTAATACCAAAAATGCAAAATTTTACATAGTCAATTGCAATGTCCATAAGTTTTTTTCTATTGACATCATAAATGAATGGCTTTCTATGTGCTATACCACCATATTATTGTTTTATATTATTTTTTTTTTAAATTTTGCGAACAATATCTTCATGGATGTCTTTCTCTGGAAAGCAGTAATTTTGCGATTCTGTTTTGCTAAAATAGTTGGCTTTTCGTGAAAAAAAATTGAATTGGTGGATTTGTAGTTTTGAATGACGTACTGCACTGAGATGTGACTTCCGCCTATAATCGCTGCTATTTCACGAAAATGTTTACCTTTATTTCTAAGCTTTAGGATATTTTTTCTATCGTCAGCAGCGATTTCTTTGATTTTGGAACTCATCTGAAAATAGTCTCCAAAAAGGAATGTAATTAATTAAGTGTAGAGATATTTGCTAACGTTGTCCATTATGTTCATTTTCAAATGTACCAAAATCTCACCACCTATTAACAGTCTGTCGGGTCAACCATATTTTAATTCACTCTAAGTGTCTGTCTTTAACACAAACTGTTTCATTGAAAAAACACACACGTTTGCATTCGAAGGAAATTTAATCTTTCAATAATGTCTGGCAAACTTTATAGATTATTTCAAAACAAAAACAAATATCATGAAATTAGGCAACATTGCCTTTATTTTGTAGTCCTTAAAATTTCCTTTAGTTGATTTGTAGTATCAAAATTTCTATAGGAGGCTTGTTGCAACAACAAGTCCAACAACATCTTGATGAGGAAAAAAAATAAGAAAAACCAGCATGTGAAGAGTTGAGAGGACAAACTAGTCAAACATGCTGATTAAAAAACACATTTGACAGCCGGTATTCTTGTATTCTACGAGTATTATTATGCGCAAGCAATAATAAAAAGGGAAAAGCTAAATAATAAAAAAAAAAAAAAAAAACGTAAATAGGAAAACGACGACAATGACTACGAACGAGTGTGTGGATGTGCCATAGTAAAATCTGCATATTGGGTGAACATACAAAAATTGAAAAATATATACAGACATTTGATATTTTCCTTAACAGCAGAACATTTTTGCTCATTTTACTGGTTTTTACTCTCTTTATATCATACAAACAATTTAATTGGGTTTCAGAATTTTGCTTTTCACCCCAATCTTTTCAGTCAGTTTAGTTAGACTTTGTAATACAATTGTTTTTATTTTGAAAATTTTTTGGTTACATGTTTTTTTTCTTTTTACTACAAAGCGACCATGTGTTTATTGAACAAAAGTAAAAAAATAAGGACGAGTTGTACTTTTAATCCGTTCGTTATTGGGTGTTGTCGCAAATAAGTATATACATAGATTTGCATTTCCTATCATCCAATATGATTAGTTTTGCTTTGTAAAAAGTGAAATAAATCCACATTACCTGAACTAATTTGGACAAAATGAAGATTCATCCAGCATAAAGCAGAAAATAATATTACAACCCAATCTTCATTCCACCCAGTCTCAATAGAACCAAATTTCACGTTTAGTATTGTGTCATGAGTACTTCATTAACTTCACTCTAAAGAGAGCGCGCGAGAGAGAGAGAAAAGAAGATAGATAGTTTAATTTTAATTCAGCGACAAGCTGCAAACGACATTTTTTAACGTTAAGAAACATTAAAATAAAAGTTGACTTAACTGTCGCTCTGAGATCTGTCTTGTTTGTGTAATTTGGTGTCCGTATTTCTCGATTTACAGTTTCCCATAGATTGTGATCTGGTCATTGGGCTGGCCATTCCAAAACACTGACTGCATTAGATTGCAGCCATTCGGTTACAACTTTGGAGGTATGGTTTGGGTCATTGTCACGTTGGAACTTCTAGACCTACGCGTCATTCAGAATTTGCCTGTATCCCTTTCCAGTTGGAGTATATTTTACTACATGAACTGGACCCAACTCCATACCATAATATTGCCACCGCCAAACTTAACAGTTTTATTTGTATATTTTGAGTCTAGTCTTTTTCCCTTTGTCGTACGTTCTTCCATCATGTCCTCTTAGATTAAACTTGGACGCTTCTGCAAAGAGAACAATATACCAATTCCGTCTTGACCAGTTCATGTGTTCTTTAACAAAATTTGTGCGAGCCAGACGATTTTTCTCTGATATCAATGGTTTCTTTGTACATTTAAACTCTGTTGCTATTAAATTATCCTGTCTTGCTCGTTGAGTCGTCACCGTACTTCTTTCACGATATTTCTTGATAATTATTGAAATTATGGATTTATTCATAGAATATTTTTCACAAATTGTATTTTGCTTGAGACCACCATTCACATCCTCCATTTAAAACACTTTATTCTTGCCATTATTTTATTATAAATAATTATAAGATTAAAACATTTAAAAATACAATTGTGTTTAAGAAAAGTTGCAACTATAAACAGAAACTAAGATTTTATATATTTCCATCTTCTATTTTTATTGTTTTAGCCAACTCTCGTACAGAAGTTTAAAAGTTTCCATTGTTTTTTTTCTTAAATTGTAGTTTTTGTAACAAATTTGTTGTCTTTCGATAGAGAACACCGGAGTTATTTCGCAAAAAAAAAAAAAACACAATTTTACGACTTAACGCGAAATTATAAAAAAAAAAAATAATAAAATTGGCGTATATAGAATTTTGTTAAAGTTTCCAACGTTTTCACCCACTGTATATGTGATAATCTGGATCTTATCAGGCGTTCAGACTACGATATTTTGATGTGTTTTAGATGGTGTTTTGCAAAACAAAACACAGCAGATTGAACAGCTGTTTCAAAAATAAAAAAACAATTGAAATGTTGTAAAATTTTGAAAATTAATAAAAATAATATATTTAAATTGGCGGCCAACTACTTTATTTTAATTTTTGTATTGTTTTTTATATTGTAGTTTTTTATTGTAATGTCACTTTAATAGTAATGTTAAAACAACAAGGATGCCAACTTGGCAAAAATGAGAAATATTGCACTGAATATGCGCAAAATTAAATACAACTCTGTCATTTTTTCGTTTTTTGAGATGTTCAGTAAGGCGTTCACACTACGATATTTTGTTTTAGCTGGTGTTTTGCAAAACAAAACACAGTCGTTCAAACTTGATTTAGTGTGTTTAAGTTAAACATTTCAGCAGATTGAACAGCTGTTTCAAAAATAAAAAACAATTGAAATGTTGTAAAACTTGGAAAATGAATAAAAATAATATCATTAAATTGGCGGCCAACTACTTTAATTATGTTAATGATGAAATTATCAATATAGATGCGTTATTTTAATTTTTGTATTGTATTTTGTATTGTATTTTTTTTATTGTAATGTCACTTTAATAGTAATGTTAAAAAAACAAGGATGCCAACTTGGCAGAAATGAGAAATATTGCACTGAACATGCGCAAAATTAAATACAACTGTGGCATTTTTTTGTTTTTTTAGATGTTTAAGATTTAAAAGTGTCAATTGAGTTGTTTAGCCAAACGAAAAATGTAATCTCATAGCATGTTCAGACAGCAAAATGAACCACTTGATTCGCTCTCTGAATCATGATTGTGAACCTTGGTGTTCATACCAGTGTTCTTGTTTCATTTTGACGTTTATAATTTTTGTGCAAATATTTGAAGACATCCTTCTACACTTTACATTTCACTATTTAATTTTTTTCATTTTTACTTGAATATATATATATATATATATATATATATATATATAAATATATATATATATAAATATATACTTTTTATATGTTAAATGTTTATATTTATTTTATTACACAAATAAATTTTTTGTTTTTTCTTTGTTTATATATATTTTTTTGTTTATATATTCAGATAAACTAGCGATAATTTCTTAGCAAACTTGGAGATGACGTTCAAAGTTTCTAGCTTCACAACTAGGTTCATTTTGAACCAAGTAGATTCGCTCTCAAAATTTTGTATGGAAAATCATGTTGATTCAATCATGATTCGGTCGCGAACCGTGAATGAGAGAGCGAACCGTGAATCTTGCTGTCCGTGTGAACATAGCATCAATTTGACTCGTTTATCGCATAAACACTAAACACTTGGTTAAACACTTCAGTGTGAACGCCGCATTACGACCAGTTTAGTCAGTCTGACAGGGCTCATTTGTATGGCGGCTAGGACACAGTTTTTAATCAATTCCAATAGCGTTCATCACATGGCTTATGTACTAAATTTCATCAAAATATAATCATAATAGCGAGCTAGTTTGTTGACAAGGTTTAGATGGCCACACAGGAGGACGGACACATCACTAAATCGAGTCAGAAAATGACTATGAGTCGATTGGCATAATAAAATATTTTTGGTAGTTACAAACATCAGCACAAACTCATTCAGCCCAATTCTAAACAAAAATTCCGCATGAAATTGCTCACCTCTCCTTTTTCTCCTATTATGAATAAAAATTATTTTAGCAAATGGGAAAAAATTAGTTATTCTCAATGCATTTGTATGTGGTTTGGGTATAATGACTTTGTGCTGCTCTTTGTAACAACCAAAAATATTTGACCTACACCCATCTTTAATTATACCGATCGAATCAGAATCACTATCTGATTCGATTTAACGATGTCCGTCCGTCCGTCCGTCCGTCCGTCTGTGTGTCCATGTAAAGCTTGTAATGAAACTGCAGGTCGCAAATATGAATATATTTTGATAAAATTTGGTATATGAGCTTCTATCGGCCATGGGATGAACGCTATTGAAATTGGTGAGAATCGGTCCATGTTCAGACCTAGCCCCCATACAAATTACCCATATGAAATCGACATAAATTTCCATATGATCCAAATTGTCATATAGATCTTACTCAAATTGGGTTTGTATGTACATATTACATCTATTAATTAGTAGTCCAAAAATGATCCCTATTGGACAACTCTTAGCCATAGGCCCCATATAGAGCTGCTTCCCGATCTTCACTTAAATCTATCAAAAAACAAAAATATTGCACTGATTCTTCTCAAATTTTGTTTGTATATATTTTTGCAAAATACAAGAGACTTTACCAAACATGGTCAGGATCGGTCCATTTTTGGGCCTAGTCCCCATATAGGTATAGCATCAGATATGAACTTTTTCATATCTGCAGCCGAAAAAATTAATAAAAATCCCACTCAAATTTGGTTTATGCTTATTTTCTATATCCACTTAGTTGGGCCTAAGAGATAGGGTCTCTAAACGCATGGTATAGGGTATCGTATAGTCGGTCTAGACCGACTATAATTTTCTTACTTGTTTTTTTTTTTTTTTTGAATGTAAGTACCCTGCAGGAAATGTCAATAGTGAAACAGTACTGATTCACCATTGACTTTGTCACCAGTACTACTGACCAACTATACCCCAGACAATGTAATTTTCTACAGACATTTAACATGTACGTGTCATTGCATATCATTAGTGACATTGGTAGGTAGTGACTTGGTAGTTCTCATGGGACCATATGTAGACATTGGAACCAGAGATTCAATAGTGACTAGGTAGTTCTCGTGGGACATTATGTAGACATTGGAATCAGAGATTCATTAGTAACTAGGTAGTGGAACCATATGTAGACATAAACTTAGTTTAAATAAGTATATATATATATATATATATATTATTTAAATTAAATTCTAAAGTTTTATTTTAAAAAACTAAAATACATAAATGTAAAAAGGTACATAGTCTATGTTACATTCTCTTTGTGTTCTTTTTTGATTTAAAACCAAATATGTGTTGTAAAACTAGGCACATATTCCTCATTGTCTAATCAAAACAACTTATACAAATTTATTCTTTTAAATTGTTAAAAAGGCTCATTTTATTCAAGGCTCGCTAAACCTTTTAGCATTTCGAATAAATAAAAAAAAAAACGTTTTTTTGAGTGGTGTCCATGTTTCAAAAAGAAGTTAAATTTATTCTAAAAAAGTTATTCTTCTTTATCAGAAGAGTCGCCATCATTTCACGACTGTTTAGTTTTTGCTTTGCCGCGACTGGCTTGTTTGAAAAGTTTTTTTCTGTCTTTAAGAGGCTGCTCCTAAAACTTTATCTGGATATTCGTTAAAAGTTGATATTACATCTGGGAATTAAAAAAAGGTAAAATAAAAAAAAAAAAAAATATTGTAAATCTCGTTTAACAAAATATTTACCTATAGTAATCGTATATACATTTGTGATTTAGAGTAATCGCTCTTTACCGAAAGATCCGTCGACATTAAAGTTCATTTAAACATTTTGACCAAAAACCTCATTTAGATTTGGTTCAGCATTACCAGCGAGCAGTAACTTCATTTGTCGCATCTACCAAATATAAACCGGAAATTAAAAATTGTTTGTTAACAGTCAAATCTTGTATATAAAATTAGATAGCAAATTAGATAGTTATTTGAAAATTGACCCTTTTCCACAACTGGATACGGGAACTTTTAAATAATGGGATGCCGTCAATATTTCTATCCATTTCAATTATGTCGTAGCTTTTCAAAACTTGCCCAACCTTCCTTAGCTGGTTTTAGATTCCAATATGGCAGTAACTCCCGGGAAAAACTTTCCTTACAGAAGCTTGTTGTTTCTTGCCCAACAGAGCTGCTGCTGATCGCGGAACATCCAGGCCTTCCCCCTGCAATATAACCAGCAGCTTCTCCAAACATTTTCTTGAAGGTGCAGTGTTCACATACCAATTTTTTAATTTTTCTCGTAAAAAAAATTTTTTAAGTGGGAAACTTTCCACATGGCTCCACGAAATCATTGGTGATAGGGATTCACTAAAAATTGTTTCATCGGTTTCTCTATTTCTATTCTTGTACAAGTTCTCTCTTGAATGTTCTCTCACTTTTCTTTTATAACTTCGTTTACTCATGTTTTTTTTTTTTTAAATTTATTATAAAATGTATTTTGATTCACCTTTTTAATTGAATTTTTTCCCTCTTTTTTTATAATAAAATTTTCAAACACACCTATTTCACTTATCTTTTATAACTTCCTTCTTTCAAATAATTGTATTTGCGTTTGCACACACAAAAAAAAAAAAAAAAAAAAAATAGAAAATTAATTGTCAATAAGCAAAACAAATGGCTTATTCTTTTTTTGTTCACACGGAGAAAAGTATTTTTCGTGAGAAAGAAATTCCTTGAGAATATTCATAATTGGGCTGATTGTACTCTATAGGTATAGGGTTTGATATTGTCACTTAAGCAATTTTCGAGGTCATGGCTAGATGTCGGGAATTTTATCAACATTTTCGAATTTATTGATTCGCCCTCTATAACGACATTTTGCTGTAGTTGTCGTGTGTCGACACAATTATGAATAATCTTTAACTTTTTGGATATTTATAAACGATTCTCATTTTACACGTTTTTATTTTTTGCTGCTGTTGTTATTGTTTATTGTTCGGGAAGAAGTTTTGTTTTTTGCATGTTCGTTCGTGTATTCACATCTTAAAATGATTCAATCAATGTTGCTGTTGTTGTTGGCTTTTTTTTAAATCGTATGACGCTTTTTTTAGTGCCCTAGTCCCCAAAGTTGTTTGTCTTCGTTGTGAGTGTACATTATACTGTTTTTTACCCTTCTTTCTCTCCTAGCAGAACTTGAAAGACCGTATTCTTTTGCGATTGATTTTTTTTAAAATGTATTATGAATTGAATTTTTTTATTCGTTAAGGAAATTCCTTTGTGAGTTGACATATGTAGTTAATTATTTATTTATTTTTTTTTTGGCAATTTTTTCAATGAAAAGAAAATTGAACAAATAAATTCCTGTATTTAAAGATTTAGGGCCGTATGCAAAACAATTAAAGTGTACTTCAAGTAGACTTTATCAAAAATTTTGTATGAAAAACATACAATGTACTTCAAGTAGACTTTATTGTATGTTTTTCATACAAAATTTGTTGATAAAGTCTACTTGAAGTACACTTTATTTTTTTTTTGCATACGGCCCTTAAACAATTAATTTTCAATTAGATTGTTATATTTTATTGCTTACCTCATATTTTTCGGAACTTCAGTCATGACTTTACATTTCCACTCTGTTCGAGCTGTTTTTTTATATTTTTGGAATTAAGCAGTTAATATTTCTAACACTATAGACATTTTTTTAAATGACCTTATAGCATGTTCAGACGGCAAAATGAACCACTTGATTCGCTCTCTGAATCACGATTGCGAACCTTGGTGTTCAGACGAGTGTTCTTGTTTCATTTTGACGTTTATATTTTTTGTGCAAATATTTGAAGACATTTTTATACACTTTACGTTTCACTATTTAATTTTTTCCATTTTGTAAATATATACTTTTTATTTCTTAAATGTTTCTATTTATTTTATTGCACACATTAATTTTTTGTTTTTTCGTTGTTTATATATTTTTGACAGCAAGTTCAGATAAACTAGCGATAATTTTTTATCAAAATTGGAGATGACAGTACATTTTTCGTGGTTCGTAAGTAGATTAAAAATGAACCAAATTGGTTCGCTCTCAAAATTTTGTATCATGATTGGGGCGCGAACCGTGAATGAGAGAGCGAACCTCGAATCTTGCTGTCCGTCTGAGCATAGCATTAGTTGGTGAATTTGATTTTTTGTTTTTCTATCTTTTCAATTGTGAAGGCGCTAAACATTATGCTAAATCGTGTCAGAAAATAATTTTCTATAATTTTCTGATAGCTGGAATAAATTTTTGATTATAAATTTTCACACTGACAGCTAATCCTCCTTTGAAAACCACTGGATCACTAAAATTCTTTCCCGGCAGCTTCGTCTTAATAAATTTAAATTTTTTCGGGTTGTTCCTAACTCAAAGACCCAAACAAAATAAAATTTCAAAGCTAATGTCAAACTCTGTAACCATTTCACATTTTAGCTGATAAGATACAGAGTACTAATTTTGGAAAAGCTAACACAACCTGCATTTTATCACTTTTTATCTGTCAGTGGTAGCTGGGAATTTTTTCTTTTTCTTGTTTTTGTGGCCTTCGAATATTCTTCCCAACTCACGGTACGATTTTTCCCTGTGTCCTATGGACATCGCTTTTACTTTCTTCAGCACTTTCGAGTTCATTAACATTTTTCGCCTTAACACTTTTATATTGTCTACTAATTTAACTGTTATTTAAGTGAAAGATTTATTAAATCACATGTACTTAAATTGGAGAACAATTTCGTTTTTAGCTTTGGAGAAAATTTCTTCACAAAATGTACAAATTATTTAACGACGCTCTAAATTATTTAGTAAAATTTTAAATATTAGTGACTGTATTCAGTTTCAATCTAATTTTTTTTTTAAATCTGCAAAATTGCAGTAATAATAATTTCGAATGCATTCACTTTTTTTTTTTTAATGAACGATAAATATTTACTGCTCTTTTTGACCTATTTTTATTTTCCTCTGATGAAAACTGAAGCAGCACGGAGGTGTAAGCGAGATGGTGGGGGGTCACAGTGAAGCACGGAGGTGTAAGTGTGATGGTATGGGGTTGTATTACAACAAAAGGAGTTGGAAACTTCATTTTTATCGATGGGATATAGAGAAATATTTAGACATTTTGAGGAACAATTTAAAGCAATCCGCTGAAATAATGGGAATTTCATAAACTTTTAAATTATATCAAGAAAACGATGGTGTGGTTGTTATATAATTATCCAAAAGTTATTGATAGGCCAGCTCAATCACCTGATCTGAATTCTATTGAAAATTTGCGGGACTATTTCGGTCGCCGTGAGAGCTGCGTTTCTCCGATAAGTAAACTAAAAGAAAGGCTTCAGGAAAAATAGAATAAAATCAGTACTGAGTACATAAAAACAACTATTTTCAAATCGTCTTTCCGAAGTCGTAAAAAATATTGGCTATTAATTTACAATTAAACATTGTTTAATTATACATATTTACTACTATAGCCCAGCACTCGAAATTCGAGTGCAAATTTTAGGAAATATTTTTTCATTCAATTTTTGTCTTCCAATTTTTTTTTTTAAATCTATATACATATATATATATATATATATATCTATCTATATCTATATACATATATAGACTATAGAGTAAGTTCGGGTAATGTGGACCACTACTTTTATTTTTGCATTTTTCTGCCAAAGTAATAAAGTGATATTCACGAATTTCTTATTAATCTCTTCCAAATTCATTAGCCCATATGGGGTTTGAGAAAAATTGAATTAGTTAATATTTAGAAATTTTACGTAAAAAAATGTTCAGGTACCTCAAAAATCGTCATTTTCAAAACTTGAGTGTAATGTGGAACACACTAGGCGGGTAATCTGGAATACTGTTCTACATTACCTGAAATCAAATTTGATCAAAATAAAGAGATCATCGAAAAAATCATATCATCATATATTTAAGTGAGTGCAAACATTTAACGATTTGTTCAATATTTTTAATAAAATAAAAACAAAAGTAGTGAGCGAGTAATGTAGTACAGTATTCCACATTACCCGCCTTGCTGTGTTCCACGTTAGCCGACTAGCAACTAAATTAATAAATTATGTACAAAAAATTTAAAACTTCATAAATAAATATAATAAGTGATTACAAATAATTCTTAATTCATATATTTTAGAATAGTATTAAAAAAAACTAAAATATATGTACGAATTCTGCATAAAATCACACCTCGAACATAGTCGCGAAAACAAGTCTAAAACACCAAAAATGGTTTTCGACTAACGGTCAATTTACCGTTACGAGTATTTTCATAGGTCAACATGAAATCTTAATAAATTTTGACATGGAACGTGTATCTGAACCCAGATTTGCGAAAAAACATTTTTTCAAAAAAAAGGGGTGTTCCCATTACCCGCCTATCCCACATTACCCGAACTTATTCTTATTCAAAAAAAAGGGGTGTTCCCATTACCCGCCTATCCCACATTACCCGAACTTATTCTATATAGAAAAATTATGAATATTTAAATGAGCCTAAAGGTATGTTAATCAATTTTAGCAATTCACAATTCAACACAGAATGTCTGATATATAATTTATATCATTCGCATTAACAGGATGTAACAAATTATTATAAATATTTTATTTTATTTTATTTAATTTAATATATTTTTAAGACAGATTAATCATAAATTTTATCATTCTCAGCTGCTCCTCCATATGAACTATAACTATGGCAATTTTCAGACTCCTCCGTGTCCGCATATTGCTTAAAAAGGGAACTAAAAATGTATCTTCACGTATTAATATATAGATATTAATGAAGCGTGAATTTTTCTTTTTATTAAGGTTTTTGTTAATACTTCTTTATATTATATATTTTATTATATTATTATATTATTATATATTTTATAAAAAAAGTGAATTTTATTTCAATAACTACTATAAAAACTTTCATAAAAAAATTGTAAAAAAACCGAATATTTATGGCAGTCACTGTATATTTAATTCTCGAAAGGCTTAAACTTTTTACAAATCTGAATAGTTGTGTAAGTTAAGTCCTTCAGGGACTAGTTTGAATTGTGTGGTCCTTTCAGAGCCCAAGTGAATAAATTCACGAATTTTTGAAGCTGAAAAATAATGAATTCTTTAAACAAATCAAACAATGATCGAGAAAATATCTTAAGTAGCATGATATTCGATTTTGCGTTTATGGATGAAAACCGATTATTTATGTTCATATGCAGCATCTGTTAAAATGTCATAGATATACGTTTACTCAATTCTTTCCGGTGTTCACCCATTTCTGTTTTGCCAGAATCTTTAAAAACGCCCACTGCGATTTTAGTTGAGTTGCATTTCTTTTTCCACTCTTGCATAAATTGTAATTGAAAGATAGATTTGTTTTTGTTTAATATTATATTAAATTTCAAGCTGTTTTATTTAATTTGTTTTATGTTAATATTCTATTAATATTATGCTAGCAGATTCCAGCGCTCGAAATTCGAGTGGAATTTCTAGACAGCTTTATTTTTCAACTTAACCAATTCACAAACCAACACTTTTATGGTTTATTATTATTGTGAATGAAGATAACAAACTCATTAACAAACACATTAACAAATTTAATTAAACACACATAGCATATGTATAATTTTATGTATGTGTTAGTACCAACTTTAAATGTAATTTACTCAAAATAAAGGAAAAAATTTAAAAATCTGTAAATCTGAAGAACGGTTAAAAAGAAATACCTTTCAAATAATATACGTTTGTTCAAAATCGGGATAAAACGGTAGAACAAAACATCGTTCACAAGAAATCAACTAGCCTATTAATATTATAGATTAATATTTGTGATAATAATTTTATTAACGATACCCTGCAAAAAGTCGACACAAAATTGACGCAACGTCGCACAGTGGCGCCATTTGAGTTTTTTCGTTGCAAAAATCATATCTTTTGAACCGAATAACATAATTGAACAGTTTAAACAGCATATGATAGATAACTGTTCAGTAGGCATATAAGTTTTTACAATTTTTACAAATAGGAAAAATCGCATAGCATAGTCGAGTAGTGCATAAAAAAGTATGAAGACCTATTATATTTTTTTTTTGCGAAATTGCAAAAAAGTTTCCGCACCAAACGCAATTACTTTTTTTTTTTTATCAGAACTGCTTAAAAACAAAGTTTTGAACACGGTTTTCTTCATATAACTAGATTTTTATTTAACTAATAATCAGCCTAAATGGCGAAATGAGATGCAATATTTATATGAATTGGTCCAAACTTTTAAATACTTCGAGAAAAATTAATGTTTTCCCTATATAAAATTTAAAGCAATACCAGCACTCAGTAATGTCCGTTAGAATTCTAGAGCTATTCTGGCACTTTTGTCCTTTTTACTTATTCCTGAATATAATAAAAATATTAAAACAAAATCTGACTTTTTTTAGAAATCGCGTTTGGTGCGGAACATTTTTGACCCGAAATCACCTAAAAAGGTAAAATTCATTACTTGCACAATATTTGCCACCACGAGGTGGCATGCCAAATTTTTTCGTAAAAATTAGTTATATGCCTACTGTTCAGCCTATGAAATGAGCGTTTGGAAAGGGTGCTACGCTTTGTAGGGGCCTACTTATGGGTTATCAATGTTAAAATTTGTAACTAAAAAAAATTATTTTTACATTTTTAGATTGTTTTTATTTTTTTTCTTTGGAGTTTTATGTTTTAAATTATTACCAAACAAATTAAAAAAAAAATTACTTCTTTTTTAAATTTATGTTTTCAATTTTCTGTAAAATATTCATCACAATTCGTAAGAGAAGGTATATCTAAAAGACTAATCATTTCTAAACTATAATTATTTTCTAACTCTATTCGTGACTTCACATGCCGCAGGGAAGAAATAAGTGGATCGGAAGATGCTGCCAACATGTTGAAGAGGTCCTCATTTTGCCTTACCCTTGATGCTTTGAACGTGTTCTGCAATCTATATTTTTTATAGAATTTGTTAAGAGACTCCTGTGCTTCTTCAGAAAGCTCTCCAATTGGCAAAGACTGGTACTCAATTATATCTTTGCCATGCGCCAATATATTATGGACGGTCGGGGTCTACTTCTTCTGTGGATACATTTCTGCTAAAAGAGATGCAGTTTTCGATGCATATTCTCCATATTTTGTAGAATTGACATTTTCTTTGCAGTTTAAAACATTCAAGATCGTTCCCAATCTTTTCACGATTTGATTATCAATTCCAGTGATTCTAGTTACTGCCTCATCATTTTCAAAAAATCTCCTAGAAGTGTTTCCATCGTTTGAGTAACCGTATCCGTGCTTGGGACAGTCTACTTCTAGCCCAACTTGTTTAAAAAAAGCATCCTGTATTTGCTTCTTTCTGATCTTTTCCTTATCCTTTATTGATGTATTTTCATCGAAGTTTTTCTCTTGTGGTAGGGTATACGCCAGTTTTAGCAAGAACTCCATAGACCTTATCCTTGCGTGCAATGGTGACATTCCATATTCGTAATTCTCCTCGTTTGTAGAATCGTTTAAATTACCAAAGTTCTTCCGACTCTTTTTGCAAATCGGGCATGACAATGTTGAGGTTGTTCCTGTCAGTTCGTTTACGACTTTTCCGTCAACCATGGTCAGGTGGAACTCGTAATTGCATTCAATATATTTTCCTTCTCCAATTTGCAGCTTTGTAGGCTTAATCTTGCTTATTTGTTCTTCAATGTCCTTCACCGTGGTCCTTATGAGTTCTGCCGATTCCCTTGCAAACTGAAACATTATTGGTCGGCAATAATGCACTGATGACGGACGTGGATTTTTCCAGTATAGGGAAACATCAGATTTTAGCCGCAAAGGAACAACAGATGCCATAAACATATTTCCGTCCAATATTGTAGCGTCATCGGAAGATATCCTTTGCTTATAAACGCTTTGTCCGGATGATCCATCGCAGCCCCATTTGCTGATCAATGTCAGTTTCTCAGGAAGAATTTTCACCTCATTTTCAGGAAGACTCTCCAACAACCGTTTTGCTGTATGACCCATGAGATCCTGCAGATTGGCTTTCACAGAGACTTCCGTAAACTCCGTATGCAGTGGTCGTGAATTTATTTTGTCTTGCGTAATATGCTTGTATCCTGGTAAAACGTCAGCCCCGTGTCGCATCAAAGATGCCCGTAGTATCTCATATTTTTCTTTGGAAAGGCCAAGGCTTCTTCGGAACCATACTTTTTAATGTGTGCGATTGTGGGCATGGGAATGGTTTCCTTAATCCTTTTTAGTCGCAGTGGGCTTGCATCAGCAACAGATTTTGTAATCTGCGACCTAACTCTTTCACTATACTTTGTATATTTAATAGACAGCGCGTCCGATAAATGCTTCGTGGTCAAGTCATTTGTGGCATCGGCAAGTTTCCTCTTTCTTGTGAAAATTGAACACTCCTCAATACTTTTTTTTGGCCTTCCTTTTGCTCCTCTGGTTGATGTGGTGGGTTTATCTACTGCCAATATATCCAGGATGATGTCTTCATTAAGCCAGTCCTCGTATTTGGAGTTGAAGTTCTGAATGGTTCGATTAGATTTCACCCATTTTGCCTTAATATTTGCATATATCAGATAAAAATTATTTTTTAGTTCAAATAATTTTAAATTGTTTAACGCCATGGTTTCAGTACTTGTTCAGTCGTAGACTAATCCAGGCATTATGCTTATTTTGCAATATATAGGCTTATGCTACCAGGCCTAAAAATTTACCTGTTCCCTGCATACATATGGATTTAGGCTGAATTATGCAATTTTGATATTATGCTCGTGTCTAAATAAGATTTGTGCCTACCTGGAGGGACCATAAGTCAATATTGTTCTTGACCATTTGTACTGAGTAGTTTTTTGTGCATCCTGTTGTTCTGTAACAGAATATTGGGAGTAGACTTTGGCAGAGGCTCACAGGTAGACAACCGACTTAAAATGCAATTTTCAAACTATTAGATCAAACTACTGTCAGTCAAAACATGTAAGGGATGCACGCCATACAATTTCTGCAACCATGTCTTTTTAACCTTTTTTACCTCTAGAAGCCAAACGGGCACGTACGGGCAGATAAAACCTTTTGAATTATGTAAAGAAATAATCAAAGAACATGTTTTGCAAATATGGCAAATATAGAAAAATATAGATTTTTTTATTTTCCGTCAAAGTTGAAAAATAGTGAAAAAACGGATAGTTTTTAAATAGTGATTTACCAGGAGAAACACAAAGCAAACAGTTATTTTTTTTTTTATCATTATACATTTAATAAATACATCAATCAATACAAACAAAAAATAAGGCGATTCGTTAACTATTTTTCGTGATATTACACCTGAAATCGCAACAAATTGACTAAAAATTGTGTGTTTTTTTGAAAACCGAAAGTCGGTCAACTTTGAACGGTTATATCTTCTAAACTAAAAATGTGATATTATTAAGAGTAGCATATTTGAAATCGTTGAAAAGTTTCCTATATTCAAAACTTCGTCGGCGCACATGAAAATTTTGATTTTTGCAACCTCGTTTGCTCTACGGGCGCCACTGTGCGTCGGGTTAATGTAATAAATTGTTGTATTTAAATCGAAAATACTAGGCCATATTGGCTTAAATAAAATAAAATTATTAAAATAAATTTATTTACTTTATCTTCCTCAGCCCAATTGTCTGCACCCTTTTTTTTTATTGTTTTATCCACTATACTTGTTTTTTCACATAAAAAAAAAATCAAAACAAACCACTGTTCGTTATTCGATCTTTTACTACCGCGTCGAACAAATGTGTGTATATTATTATCATTTGCTTACATATATTTTTTATACCTTTGTTAAAGCAAAGTTGCTTAAAAAAAATTAAATTATTTCTAATATAAAAGAAAATAAAGAAAATATTCAGCTACAGAGTATATTATTTATTTGTGTATTCATTATAATATAAAATTACAATAAACTTAATTCTAAAGCACTAGCAACTTGGCCGATACGGCAAGAAATTACAGAGTAGATCATTTACTTACTTTATTAATCACTACCAACAAACTGACAACTAAAGAGGACTAGTGTTGCCAGCACAAAACTATAAAACAAATGAAACGTTTAATAGCTTATTTTCTGTTATTACATGTTTATGAATAGTGTTTTTTAATAATGGTTTATAAGACAAAATCCGTGTAATAACAAAAGTAAACTTTAGAGCCAAATTAAAGTTTTTTTTTTTTTTTTTTTAATGAATTTGACCGTAAATTTAAAAATTAAACTTTCTACTGTAAAATTTTGATTTTGGCATTTAATCTATTTTCGCCTTTTAATTTTTTTGATTCAATAAAATTCGGCCAGATTTTTTATACCTTGAATGTTAATTCAGAATTAAAATTGTTTTTTTACATTAAATTCATTCCTTTAATGTTCTGTACCTCACACTCTATTTTCTTTCTTGCTTTTAACACATTTCCTTAAACGAAAAAAATTTAATTTGTTTCGTTTTTTTTGCCATACAAGTTTTTCTTTCAACTATGGCGGATTTTCCTTCCATCTTCTGACATTTTTAATAGGTCTATCCTCCCCTTTTTGTCTATTTTGAGTATTTGTTTGTTCGTTTTTTCTCTCTTTATTATGCTGAGTGTCATTATAATCTTCAGCACTATAACGTCCACCGTGCCGCGCTGTGGCAAGTTTGTCGGTTTGTCGAAAAAACTCATTATTTGTGTCTGTTAAGAACTCCTGTGTCTTTCGTATAATGCGATGAAACTTGTCTGGAAAAAACGGGATGGGCGATTTCTTGTGATCGACGTTTTTTGTTCTACCGTTTTATCCCGATTTTGACCAAATGTATTTTATTTGAAACGTAGTTCTTTTTAACAAGTTTGCAGATTTACAGATTTTTAAATTTTTTCCTTTATTTTGAGTAAATTGCATTTAAAGTTGCTACTAACACATACATAAAATTATACAATGCTATGTGTGTGTTTATTAAATTTGTTTATGTGTTTGTAATAAAAATGAGTTTGTTTTTTGTGTTGATTTGTGAATTGGCTATAATTGATAAGCATACCTTTAGGGTCTTTATTTAATGAAAAAATAAAAATTCCTAGAATTTGCACTCGAATTTCGAGGGCTGGAATCTGCTAGTAATTATTATTAGTTTGTATTATAAATGGTTTAATTTTTTTTAAATAATTTTTGGCAAATTACCTGGTTGATAGTGGAGGACTTTTCGACTTTTTTTGCAAGTAAAAGTCCATTATTCGACTTTTTATATGAAAATTTTTAATCGCGAAAAATCAACTTTTTAAGGCTTATTTTCGAGTTAGTTAATTCGAATATAAAGGTAGATTTGGTAGCGGTATTAAAGGCCCATTTACACGATACCAGTCGTATGATTTTTCGAAATAAAAATCCGATGAAATTCATCGGACTGTCATAAAATTGTACCGACAATATTTCTGCATACTTAGGCCATCTACACCATCACACTTAAGTCTTATGAAAACAGCTGTTTAGAAATAACAAGCATATATTTATTTTGAAATTTATATTTTATTTCCACTTTCTTTGTTTTTGTTTACCTTTTTTTTTTTGTAATATTATATTGTATATAAAAAAAAAAAAAAAAAAAAAAAAAAAAAAAAAAAAACTGGTCTGATGAAAATGGAAAGTTTTTAGAAATGTTTATAAAACCATCGGACTTCGAAAAAAAAAAAATCCTATCGACTATCAATTTCATAACATAAGCTTTTTACATGATACGACTTTTTCATAATACTCGACTTTTTGACAGTTCGTATTACAAAGTGTGATAGTGTAAACTGGCCTTAATAATGATCATGGCATCGACTTTTTTTAAATTAATTTATTTAAATGGCGTAAAATTAAATCGGTTAGATAGGTCTCCGAAATTCCTTTAATTTGATGGCTTCTTTACTTCTTATTGGTCAAATCTCATTAAAATGGAAGAAAAAAATAATGATTTTTTTTACCTTTTTTTAAATTTCTCCTAAAGTGGCAAGAGCCAGAACGGTTTCGAATGAAGACCTATCTAACGGATTTAATATAACGCCCCCCATATATTGTCTATTTCTCGAGTTATTTATCCTTGAAAAGTTTTGGATAAAACGCCGGAAATATGAGAATAACCCAAGACAGCGCTGAATATCTTTAGTACTTCCTGGAACAGGGTAAGAACGGATAGCCTCCAAATGCGCTTTATTCGGCCTTATTCCACTTTCACTTACATTATATCCCAAATAATCTAACTCAGAAAACGCAAAACGACATTTATTAAAATTCAATTCTAGGCCCGCCTCCTTAAGCAATGCTAACACATCACCCAAGACTTCTAAGTGTGACTGAAAATCTTCTGTTGCTATGCATATTTCATCTAAGTAAACTACAATGTACCTATTTTCAATCAGTGGCTTCACCGTTAAATAAAAATACCTCTGGAATACCGCGGGTGCATTTTCAAACCAAACGGCATACGTTTATTTACAAATTGACCAAAAGGCGTGACAAAGGATGTGTATTTAATTGAATCTTCGTGCATTTTGATATGATGGAACCCGTCTTTCAAGTCAAGTGTAGTGAAGAACTTTTTATCCGAAAAATACAGAATTTTTATCTTAAAGATAATCAAAATAATTTTTACCACAAATAATTTTGTGTTTGCGGTAAAAATCGACTCCTTTGAGGCGTTCACCTGACACATAACAACCCCATTTAGGTCGTTCCAAAACAATCGCTTTCACCACTTCAAAATGATACTTATAAGAAAAATCAGTTATTTTTTTACTTTGATCGTGTGAATCTGTTTTTCTGGAAAACTGCACCCAGTATACCATTAGAATCCACTCTCCTGGAGCTTTCATCCGACATATAACAAGCCCATTCACGTCGGTGCAAAATGACATACACCAATGTAATAATAAGAAAAAAATCTGGACCCCATAAAATATATTCACTGTACAATACAATGGAAACTTTTAATAAAATATGTTTTTGATGACTTAAACGGTCATTGCAAAAAAATTGGGTCATAAAATTTGAAAACTCATTTATTAATTTAAAAAATTGATTGTTTCATTAATTTAAAATTTAAAAAAATATTATCATAAAATAGCTTAACTTCAGAAAAAATAACAAATCTTAAAAGTATTAAGTTTTTACTGTTAACAAAACATTGGAAACCTTTACTATACAATAATCGAAAACTTTCCCTCTTTTTTTTGGTTTCAATATTTTGTTGCACATCCATTATTTTTTTAGTACTGCTTTACAACACCACCGAGACTGGAAGTCAATTAAATTGATGATATCCATTGACATTTTTTGCCGCTCTGAATTAAGTGCCCCTATGAGATCTATTTTGTTTGAGTAATTTCGTGTCCGTATTTTTCGATCTACAATTTCCCATAGATTTTCTATGGGATTGAGATCTGATGATTGGTCTGGCCGTTCCAAAACACTTATTCTTTGGAGGTGTGTTTTGGGTCATTGTCATATTGGAACTTCTAGGTCAGGGCCATACTTTCCTCCGTGTATATCTACTTTACATCATTTAGAATTTTCCTGTATCCAATTCCAGTTTTAGTATATTTTATTGCTACAGCCAAACGTAACAGTTTTATTTATATATTTTGGGTCGTCTTTTTCCCTTTGCTCTTCGTACCAAAGTTCTTCCATTATTGTCTCTTAAATTAAAATAGTATTGCAAATTCGTCTAGTTCAGTTCATGTGTTCTTTAGCAAAATTTATGCAAGCCAGATAATTTTTGTCACATGACGATAACAAACAAGATCAGCCTCAATTGCTAGACGGGAAACAGAGGGAGCTCATATTTTTTTTAGTTTCAGTTTGGTAATGACCTCTTAAGATGGAATCTTTCGACATTTTTCAAACTCTGTTGCTATTAAATTATCCTGTCTTACTCGTTGAATCGTCACCGTACTTCTTTCTTGATTTTTAAAATTATGGATTTATTCATAAAATATTTCTCACAGATTTTCTTTTGCTTGAGACCAGCATTAAAATCATCTATCATTCTGATTTTTAGCTCTTCACAAAACTTTATTCTTGCCATAATTTTATAATAATTAATTACTAGCAGAGCCCAGGAAAATTTATTTGTTCATTCAATTATAAGTATTTGTTGAACACACAGAAGTTATACAGGGTGGGCCAAAAGTCACGGCTGCGTGTAAAAATTTAATAACTTTTATTTATTACTATTTCGTATTGTTTCTTTTTTAAAATATAATATTAACTTTGTATGATACATATTTTAATTATGAAAAAAATTATGAGAGATATGAGCATCATTTGGGCTCTTAAAATGGCGTTTTGCATAATTGCACGCAAAGTTACAGGCTTAATTGCCCTGATTTCAGCCTCAATGTTGTGTTTTAGCTGCTCTATAGTTTGGGGCTTGTTAACGTCCACTATTTCTTTGAGATAACCCCATAGAAAATAATCAGGTACAGTTAATTGTGGTGAACGTGCTGGTCAATTGAATTCTGAATTGAGATCATCATCAAAAATTAAATTTTAAAGAGTAATTGTGGCACGGGCCGTGTGTGCTCTTGGTCCATCCTGCTGGAACCACTTGTTGGCCCCACAGGGCGTACTACAAAATTATTAATCATGTGACGAAGTGATGTTCTTGAGATGCCTAGTTGGCGAGATCGTCTTCGTATTGAAGTTTCTGGATATTATTTAATACTGTCAATGTTCACTTGATTCTGTACTATCTCGGTCCTCCTGATCGTGACAACTCTCACACTGCACCTAGTTGTCGAAACCGTGCAATTAAACGATTAATTGCAATTGATCAATTCTGGTATTGAAATAATTTCGATATGCTCGTTGCGTCAGAAAATTGAATGCCCATTAGAAAAGTAAAATTCTACCACTTTAGTTCTTTGCTCGGTCGAAAAATTTTGCATGATGATGTAACACGGTTCGATGAATAAAATTTGAAAAATGAAATACAGAATAATAAACGAAAAAGTTATTCAATTTTTACACGCAGGCATGACTTTTAGCCCACCCGTTATAACTGGGTTTGTTAATAAATAATTTTATAAGAGCTTAAAGGTACGCTAATCAATTTTAGGCAAATCAAAATTAAACACAAATATAATAAACACACTCACACACACCATTGTATAGTTTTTTATTTGAAGCTTCAATATGTGTTTTATGTATGTGTTAGTAGCAACTTTAAATACATTTTACTCAAAAAAAAAAAAAAAAAAATGTTCCAGATGGTAGAAATCTGTAAATATGGTGGACATCTAAAAAGAAATACCTTTCAAATGGTATATTTTTTGTCAAAATCGGTTGGTAATTGAACGTTTAAAATCGGTCACAAGAAATCGCCTTGCTTATTAATTAAAGATTTTTTTATGTCACTTTTTTAAAATCAAACAGAAACCGAGCGTCATCTATGTATCACTTATAGTAAACAACTGAAGGAATCTGGTTGTACTTGTGGGGCTGTTGAATTATGTATATGTGCATTTCCTACGTTACGGACGGCATGAATTTCGTTAATTTTTTCTCCATATCTTCGGTTGTATTGATGTAAGGAATATTTTTATATGCAAATTTGGAGAACTTTTCAAGTACGATAACACTGCATTAAAGGAATTTCATCAAGCTTATTCATTTAGATTAAAATAAATTAAAAATGTGAGCGTTACGGTCGGCATAAATTTCCGTTCTTTTTGAGATATAGTATAAAACTAACAAATTTTAGCGAAATTTGCTATATATACAATATGTAATTTTTTGTTAATATACATTTTTTTCCCAAAAACGTTAGGTTTTTGAAATATTTACATCTTTGTTGCGTTACGGACGGCACGTTACGGACGGCATAGAATTTCCGCAGAATTAGGGTTACAAAAATATTGGTTTTAATGTTTATATCCTACACCACTCTGTACATTAGGATACTATTAGCAAGTGCTGATAGCCCATTCATCTAAGATCAAGCTAGAAGTTGATATATTTAAAGTTACTTTCCGTCCGTCCATGTATAATATCCCAAATCTAATACGAAATTAATGATTATTAACTTTTTTATTAAACAAACATCAACAAAATCTTTTCAACAACATATATTCTAAAATTATATATTTTGAAATATTACATATTAATTCTATGGAATGTTTCTTGTTTTAAATTAAATTAAATTTTT
Organism: Cordilura impudica; assembly: GCA_963682025.1. Taxonomy (NCBI): domain Eukaryota; kingdom Metazoa; phylum Arthropoda; class Insecta; order Diptera; family Scathophagidae; genus Cordilura; species Cordilura impudica. The sequence goes on along the minus strand of OY821517.1, from coordinate 315,823,439 downwards.
ATTAAATGTTTTTCGGAAGTAGACGTTATAGCTGCGCTTATCTTGAAGTCGTCAACATACAGAAAATGATGCAGTTTGGAAACACCCTTCAATGCTTTGACATGCCTCCACTTTTCAGTCAGCGAAAGAGAAGACTGTTCTATATCTTCTTCGCTTTTGTATATCCAGTTTATACCCGTAATATTGTCTTTGGCACAGTTATAGAAAGATGATGCATCCAATATGACAGTGTTTTTAGTTCTAACAACCTCCCAAACTTTCCTTTTTACTACAGCTTCAATTCCATCAACTGCACCCTTGCCATGGGATGTGGCAAAAAATTCCACTCAAAATCTGTATATTGGAAGTCTCTGGCAAATTGTGGAATAGCCGAAAGAATGTATTTGTTTTTAAACTGGCTTCTACAACCATCTGAGAATATGGAAATTTTACTAATATGTTTCTTCTTTTTAATTTCATTTATAACGGTTGTCATGAAGAGTACGGAATCGTATTTGGTGTGAGTTAATTAATCACTTATTACTGCAAATGATATGATTTCGTCAACAAGCCATGCTACACATGTAAAAATTGTGACTGAAATGCGCATCCTGGACTTCGTTTTGAGGGACAAGACGATAGTTTTCGGCGAAATCTATTTGCAAAATCATTTCACCCGGTTTAACATCTTTTTTTTTTTTTTGCTAAGAAAGTAGTTTTGTTGAAAATTTTTAATGAAATGATGAAGTTCAAAGTTGGCCATTTGTGCTTCAATTTCGTGTATAAGATCAATTATAGTCGCCTCCGTATATTGTATAACAAACCGGGTATCTTTATTTTGCCACTGCTTCCACTTTACGGGTTTGTCTAGGTTGGTTAAAAAGTTGATTGGAATTAAAGCGTCATTGATATCTTGAACACAATTTTTACACGAGTTTACCATGCATGACTCCTGCAAATCACTACAGCAAACTTTTTCAATAAATGATTGAAAAGTGGAAGGAAAAGATGAAACTATCTTAGAGCAGGTCTCTAATAAGAAACCAAAATTAGCGTGATATTTACAAACACACATGTTGTGAGGCATGTTCCGAGATAATTTTACGTGCGATGGTCGTTTTTCGAAGAAAATTGTCTTTCCAATATTTGAATGAGGATATTCGACCTTGAATGACATGCATGCTTCTGATACTGTCATTATCATAAATCGCTTGGCAACCACTTTTCCGTTACTAATAATTGTATCTTTTTTACCTGGAGCTTGTACACTTATATCGTCACGCCTGTAGAAGTTATAAATTTTGTTTTCAATATCAGTTTTTCCCTTTATTGGTTTTACATATTTGTGGTACAGCTTTCTTACAATAGCTACTTTTTTTCCATGTCATTTGGTAAACTCTTTTCGGTTTTGTGCATTGCTTTCGCAAATGTTTGGGTACTTTTATATACCTTTCCAATATGTCCTTTTTTATCATGACGATATTTTTTTTGACGAATCCTATGTTTCTCCTTCAGCATTTTAGTTTTTTTTATTAAATTTCCTTTTAAAATCTGCTTCTGACGACACAACTTTTTTCTTTCAGCCTCCTTTGCGGAAAATTTTAACCATTCTCCTTCATTACTTCTCAATTTATCTCTATATCTTCTGACCCGAATGCTTCCCGTCATTACTTCATCTTTTTCCATCTTCAAAAAAAAAAAAAAAAAAAATTTAGATGTTAAAAACTATCAGTTAATGCACAATATTAAATTACATGAACTTACCGTTACGTCACCAAAGTTCAATGGTCAATTTCACAAAATCTTTCTATCAATCCTATTGGTTTTTTTTGATCAACTACAACCGTCTTTTCAGTCTCTTCACTTAAATCATAACTTATAGTCCCGTCTGCTCTGTACTTATTGACACCAAGAACAATTATACCTTCAGCATTACGGACGCACGGAAAAAGAAACTAAAATAGAATGTACAAAATTTACCGTTTTTCAAAAATATTTCTCTCATATTTTGACACAGAAAGGTAAACAACATCTGTGACAAGCCAATGGAGCCAATATTGCCAAACATTTTATTTTAAATATGGTTTCAATATGGAGCGGGAAAACCTGCTAAAAGGTTTAAAAATGCTATAAAAAAAGTTTAAAAATTAAATGCAATTTTTTTAGGGTTGCCATGAATTTATTAAACTTTTAGCAACGTATAATTAAAATTTGAAATATCTGCAACACATCTGAAATTTTTTTTTTTTAACAATTTGACGTTTTAAATATAAAAAAATTTAGATCGCTATGCGGAAATGCCCATATGTTATACGTTTATATTGTGAAATTTTTGTCGTTTTACAACAAAGGGTTGTTGAATTAGCTGAAACAATTTTATATCATAATTTTTTCACCAATACAATCATAAGTCACACCGATTCGTTTTACGGCTCATGTGATTGTATTGTGAAATAGAAATTTACCCCCTTGCGCGTATAGCTGTTTACACATAAAAAAAAAATATATATATATTTTTTCGTTTATCTGTTTTTTTAATTGTATTTTTTGTAACAAATTTGTTATCTTTCTGTAGAGAACACACCAAAGAGTGATATCGCAAAAAAGCATAATTTTAGGATTAATGCGAAATTATTACAAAAACCTAAATTGACAAATTTAGAATTTTGTCAAAGTTTCCAATGTATTGTCACCCATTGTATATTTATAGTATAAATTTGGTTGCTCAATATCATTTTGATAATTTTTGTCGTCATACCCTTCTGATTTTTTCTTATTAGTGGCATATAAGAAAATCGGATTTTATTTCACTTTTCGTGAATTACGCGTGATTTTTAGGGAAACTCAGTTAAGCGTGATTAGAATAAAAAATATTTGTTAGTGATTGTGCATACTTATAACATTTCTTTGGGAAATGTATTAAGTATTACTAATATTTCTTAATTGACTTACACTTGGACAATTGGCGAATTACATTTGTCTACAGCAATAAATCATTTAAACAAAATAATAACATCGTTATTAATGATTGTAACATTCGGTTTTTTCAAACGAAAACTGTTCACACCTCTTCATAGTTATGGCTTGATAACGAAACAGTCAGGCCAAAATGGGTTAACTTAATTTATTGTTTTAAATTATAATTTTTTAATTGGAAATGTTTTTTTTTTAATTGTGTGTTGTTGAATCAATTGTATTAATTTAAGTGTAATTAAGAATTATTGGTAATTAAATATAACATTAACATTTCATAACTTTGTGTGTGATCATAAAAAAAAAAAAAATGTGTTAAACAGTTTAACACGACATTTGAAAACATAAATAACTCTTCTGCAACTCATGGCGAAATACTAAAGAAAAAAATCATTATCATGGCATATTAAATCTGTACTAATCTCAAATGAGAGAATATTCTCCCAAAATATCAACTATAAAAAAAAAACTCTTTTGGAGATGCGGGGCATCGATCCCCGTACCTCTCACATGCTAAGCGAGCGCTCTACCATCTGAGCTACATCCCCACGACGTGAGTCATTCACATTAGTGCACTACATTTAAAAATTATATCAACTACACACTTACTCAACTATAAGTTTTTGTTTTTGGCAACACTTCTTTCTGACCACTTCACTCTTGTTTTGGTTGTGTTTATAAATAAACGTCGTCATCTTGTTTGGAATGAAAAATAAAAATAAAATAGAAACATATGTACATATGTATACATATAAAAAGTTCATTGAATTTTGATAAAGCAAAAAAATAAATAAATAAAAAAAATAAACAAGATTTTATGAATTTATTATTTCTTATCGCAGTAAATCAAAAATTTAAATTGCTTAGAAAAATTTGTCACAAAAGTTCAAACGGAACTTTTAAGATTTTTTCAAATAATTTTTTTTTCCCAGGGAATATCGAAAAGATTTTGATTTTTAATTCTTTGCTTTGAGAAACGTTATCAAGTAAGAAACGAAAAAATGGGCCTGTTTGGTTAAAAAAGCTATTTTTTCTTCATATTTCTGCCAATTTGATTTGTGGTACTTTTCATTATCTATACACCTACAGTCAATAAGTTTTGCTAAAGTTAAAAACAAGTAGGAGTGTAAAATTTGGCTATGCCTTTACCTGTGCTTTACGTTTCCATTAATATCTGTGGTCTAATCTTCGCATTCATTATCGGAATTTTTCGATCGAAATTATTGTACTATTTTCCAAAATAAAGTACTGCGAATAATTTTACTCTGTCACAGTTAACGTATTATGGCCCCTAGCTGAGAATAAAAATGAAATGAGGTCTGACGTTTGTCCGTCTTTTTTAAATAATAAACCAAAGTATGGAGTTTCGATTGTTTTTACTCGATATCAATGCGACGATTAGCCCCCTGGACTTGATGCACTATTTATAACAAATGTAAAAATATTTGAAAAAGTAAACAATTTGATTAATTAAGTCTGGGTTCACACAATGCAATTTTTGTTGCGCAACTTTTTTGTCAATTCTCTTGAAGTTGTCTTAATGTTCACAGTTCACTTTATTAGTTTGCGTAAAAAGAATTTATTATTGGTTAAAAGTGAAAAATCTATTTGTGTGAAAAAATGGAAGTCAAAGAAAAGCTGAAATAATAAAAAAATAAATGAAATAATAATAATTTTTCACAGCGAAGCAAAGCAATGCTGAGTACAAGCAACTCCGTACCAAATACCTTGTGTGAACACAGCCTAATGCTAAATAATTACAACAAACACACCGAATTTTAAAATTTTTTAGTTCACATCTTGGCACAATGATGCCCGATTTTCCCCATTTTAAATACCAACCTGATCGAAATAATGAAAAACCATATTATCTTAAGTTTACCCAGGAAATGGCTTATTTTGTGATTGAGCGTGATTTCAACAGACGGACAGCTGGACATCGCTATACAGATTCAAGTTATAAGGATCAGTAATATATATACTTTATAGGGTGGCAATTTTTTATTTTTTTTAAATTAACCAACACTCAGGGGATGCCCCCTACAAATGCAGTGCATTGAGTTCACTTCAGGAAAATAGGTTATGGGAAGGATGAGAGAGGGAGTAATGTTTGTGGATATTTGACTTAAATTTTATTAGATTATAACTGTCAGGAAAGACCTCTGCGGTGAGTTTATTTCCACATACGGCTAGTTCGACTGATAAACGAATACTCTCTGTAATGCGTTGTGCGGTCAACTGGAGGGAACCGGGTAGAGGGAACCGAAACTCGGGCACTTGGAATAAGTTCGCTAATCTCAGAAGAATATTTCCCATGGTAATATCTATAGAACAGTGCTACACAACCCACATTCCGACGATGTTCCAATGAATCAATAGAGTTGGATACCCTACTGTCATTGATTAGCGCCAGCGCCCTCCTTTGCACACGGTCCAGTAGCTCGAAAATAGCCTTTGAAGCTCCGGCCCATATATGGGAGTTGTATTCCATTTTCGGTCGGATGTAAGTGGTATACATTTTAAGGATATCAGAAGGAGTGAAGTAATTTTTACACCGTTTTAGAAAACCAAAAGACACTTGAATGCTTCTTTCGGCACTTGAAAAACATGCTCGTTCCAACGAACATCACATTGAATTCTCATGCCTAGAACATCAAGTGTATCCGATTCCTCATACCTATACCATCCATATACACAGATGACATTGTTGATTCCATGGCCCTATGGGCCAACATACAACATTGAGTCTTCAGCGCATTAAAATCAACTCTATTCGCTTTACCCCACTCGGAGATTGTTAACAGGTCTTGATTGAGTGTGTCATTCATTGCTTGCCTTTTGCCCCCCAATCTCCAAGAGGCTTGGCCTACAGTTAAAGGAAAATGAATGACAAATGCTGCTGTCATTTGCGAAAGAGTATATAGAATTAAAAGTTTGACGAAGAAGGTCGTTCAGAAAGATAAGGAAAAGAGAAGGAGAAAGAACGAAACCTTGGGGTACCCCTCAATTAAGCAGAAACTCATGCGATGAAACCCCATCAATAACAACACGTATTGTTCGGTCTCCGAGAAAGCTCGATATAAATCGAGAGAAATCATTACCGACCCCAAATGAAATAAGCTTTGATATCAATGCACCGTGCCACACACGATCGAATGCCTTGGAAATATCCAGAGCAGCCACATTACTTTTGCCAAAATTGCGAATGGAGTGACTCCAGCGCTCCGAAAGTTCCCGTGGAACGATTTGTACGGAAGCCATACCGTCGATCATTAAGAAGTGAGTTGGTCTCTAGGTAGTTCACAAGAAGGAAATTGATCATGCTCTCCATCACCTTTGATAGAGCAGAGCAGATTGCAATTGGACGGTAATTTTCAGGGTTATTAGCCGCACCCTTTTTAGGGATCGGTTGAAACTTTCCAGCAAGAGGGAAAGACTCCCGCACGGTACGAAAGTTTGAAAAGGTTTGCCAATGGACTGACTAGCGTCGAAGAGCACCGTTTCAGCACCAGTTCTGGTATACCATCTGGTCCCGAAGACTTATTAATGTTGAGATCCGAAAGAACATTTTTAACTGCACGTGCTCGGAAGAATATTTTAGGCATAGTACAAGATACTCTTTCGAGTTCGGGCAGAGGTTGATCGCTATCCGGCAAAAACGAGTTTTTTGCAAAAGTTCAGCTAAATGGTTAGCCTTATCAACCGGTTATTACCACGCCAATATCTGAATGCTTCCTCTCTGGATCTGACTGCATCTCTGCAAGTCTGGTTAAACCATAATTTTTGATTAGATTTAGCCGAAATGTGCTTTGATGGAATGAATAATCGCATACCAAGCACAATTATTTTTTCCACCATTTTCGCAGCAGCATCAACATTTTTATCCAGGAAACAAAGTTTCCAGTTGCAATGATTGAAAAAAAAAAAAAAAAAAAAAATCGTTGAACTCACCCCAACGAGCCTTTTCGTAAATAAAAACTAAGCGCTTCATAGCTGGTGCTGAAACACTTTGAAGTGCAGAGTACGAAAATGATGCGGAAATGGTGCAGTGATCCGAATTACCGAGAGGGGCAAATATTTTCACTTCCTACTTATCAGAGTGTGAAATGAAATGCATTCGATGTGAGACAAACTGATATATACTTTCTGCACAGGTCGCAAATGCATTCGATGTGGGACAAACGGAATGACAAACTGATATATACTTTCTGCACAGTGGTGTAAAGAAAATTATTTGTTCATCTTTCTATGAATATGAAAAAGGTATATATAAAAAAATCTTTATTTTGAATCTACTCCCTTGGGGCTTACATCTGACATATGACACTTGAATCCGATATTTATAAGAAAAATTAAATTTTTTTATTTTGATCCTTTTTGTATTTTTTCCTGAGAAACAATTGAAAATGCCATTTTTTAGCCTTTCACCCGACATATCAAATTTTTTTTCGCAAAATAGGATTTACTATTGTTTAACTGTTTGAAGTTTGTTAGATAATTTTTCTAAGGACAAGTTTTGGGAATTTTCGAAACTGTCCACCTGACATTAACAAATTTTAGGAACCTACATAAGAAGCAAGTTTTAAATTAAGAATTCATTATTTATTTATGTGGAAAAATACAAGTTTTAATTAAAAACAAATAAGAAAATAATAGTCGGTCTAGAGCGACTATACGATACCCTATTTATCATTCGTTTAGAGACCTTATCTCTTATGTCCAACTAATTAGATATAGAAAATAAGCATAAACCAAATTTGAGTGGCATCGTTATTATTTTTTTTCCTTTCGGATATAAAAAAGTTAATATCGGATGCTATATTTATATGGGGACTAGGTCGAAAAATGGACCGATCCTGACCATATTTGGTAAGGTCACTTATTTTTGTGTGAGAAAAATCTGTGCAATTTTTTTTTTTTTTTTTGATATTAGTGAAGATCGGGAATCAGCTTCATATGGGGGCTATGACTAAGAATTGTCCTACACAAACCCAATTTCACCGAGATTTACATGATAATTTGGATATTATGCCAATTTATGTCGATCTCATGGGGGGTCATTTGTATGGGGACTAGGTCTGAACATGATCCGATTTTCACCAAATCCAATAGCATTCATCCTATGGCTTATACACTAAATTTCATCAAAGTATATTCATATTTGCGACCTGCAGTTTGATTACAAGGTTTACATGGACACACAGACGGACGGACAGAAAGTGAATCTGAGTCGATCGGTATAATAGAAGATGGGTCTAGGTCAAATATTTTTGGTAGTTACAAACATCAGCACAATGTCATTATAATTTTTTGAAACAAATGTGCCAATTTTTTTTTGCCTTATTTAAAGTAAAAACATTTGATCTTGAGCCTGAATAATTTCAAACTCAATCATAAAAATGATAAAGATCGAAAATAAAATTTTTTATTTTTATAAAAAATAATAAAATTGCAATGAAAATCTAAAATTACAATAAAAATTACAATAAAAATATAAAATTACAATAAAAATATAAAATTACAATAAAAATATAAAATTACAATAAAAATATAAAATTACAATAAAAATATAAAATTACAATAAAAATATAAAATTACAATAAAAATATAAAATTACAATAAAAATATAAAATTACAATAAAAATATAAAATTAAAATAAAAATATAAAATTACAATAAAAATATTAAATTACAATAAAAATATAAAATTACAATAAAAATTACAATCAAAATAAAAATAAAAATTACAATAAAAATATAAAATTACAATAAAAATATAAAATTACAATAAAAATATAAAATTACAATAAAAATATAAAATTACAATAAAAATATAAAATTACAACAAAAATATAAAATTACAATAAAAATATAAAATTACAATAAAAATATAATATTACAATAAAAATACAAAATTACAATAAAAATACAAAATTACAATAAAAATATGAAAAAAAAATAAAAAAAAAATAAAAAAAAAATAAAAAAATAAAAAAAATAAAATAAAAAAAAAATAAAAAAATAAAAAAAATAAAATAAAAAAAAATAAAAAAAAAATAAAAAAATAAAAAAAAAAATAAAATTAAAAAAAAATTTTTTTTAAAAACAAAATAAATAAAAAAAAAAATAAAAAAAAAATAAAAAAAAATAAATAAAAAAAAAAAAAAAATTAAAAAAAAAAATAAATAAAAAAAAAAATTTAAAAAAACAATAAATTAAATAAAAAAAAATTAAAAAAAAATTAAAAAAAATAAAATTAAAAAAAAAAAAAATAAAAAAAAAAAAAAAAAAAAAAATAAAAAAAATAAAAATAAAAAAATATAATAAAAAAATATAATAAAAAAAAAAAAAAAATTGAAAAATTTAAATAAAAAAATTAGGATATTTATCTTTCAATTTAAAATGGAAAATAAAAACTATTCCGTTTTCTCAATATATAAATGTGTTCCACCCAATTGAACTAGATTGTTGCAAATTCGCTTCTATCGGGAGAATTAGTTTTTGCTTTATTAAGTTTTTTATCTTGTAAAAATGTAAAATTTATATTTTATGTCAATAATTGACCTGTGGCAAATCGCTTCATTCAATATCGAGTAAAATCAATCGATCGTTAGGTCTCCTTTCACTTTTACTCTTAACTAGGGGCCATAATTCGTTAACTGTGACAGAGTTAAATTATTCTTAGTAATTTAATTGGGAAACCCATTGCGCCTCGGATTGAACACTCATCTGTACATATGGGTGGTAAAGGTGTTGAGCAAACGTATACTCTTGATGTCGAAAGAAGCATTTAAGTCTCTTGGTTTTCTAAAACGGGTTAAAAAATTACTTCACTCCTCGTGAACTCCTTAAAATCTTTTCTACCTACATCCGAGCGAAAATGGAATACAACTCCGACATATGAACAAGAACTTCAAAGTGTATTTTGGAGTTACTGGACCGCGTACGAAGGAGGGCATTGGTACTCTTTAATAACAGTAGGGAATCCAACTCTGACTCGTTAGAACATTGGAATATTGGTAACACTGTTCTATAGATACTACCATGGGAAATATTGTTCTGAAATTAACGAACTCATTCCAAGTGCACGAGTTTCAATTCATACTAACCGCTTCTCTAGTAGACCACATCCATTCTTAGTCTATTGTCCAGTTGACTGCACAACGCATTGCAGAGAAATTCGCTTATCAGTCGAACTAGCCATATGTGGAATAAGCTCCCCACAAAGTCTTTCCTGACAGTTACAATCTAATAAATTTTTTAAGGCAAATATCCACGAACACCTCCCTCTTTCCCTCTTTCCTCCTTCCCATAACCCATAAAAAAAAAAGAAAAAAACATTGAACCATGTCACTCAAAACTATATCCTTTCTTTTTCCATGGAAACTCTTGAAATATAAAACATATTTTTTTATTATTTACCTCTACTATTTACTTATTTTTATTTTTTTTTGAAACTGTACTCTATTATTGAATTTTAGATTCATCAATGTGACAAACTGCATTTCGTATAATTTCACGACGAATTTGTTTCTGGAGTACCATACTTCTTGCAGTTTATTCCATAGATGTAGGGCAGTCAGTTTGAATCTTCCTGTCCAATTCATTCCACAGTAACTCTAGGATTGAGTACAGGTGACTGTGGTGGCCATTCCATAACTTTACAGGTTCCTGGGTCTCTAACTACTGGTTACACATTTTTGATGAGTGGCACTGTTATTAAATTGTTGGCTGCAGATATGAAAAAGTTCATGTCGGAAGCTATATTTATATGGGGACTAGGTCGAAAAATGGACCGATCCTGACCATATTTGGTAAGGTCACTTATTTTTGTGTGAGAAAAATCTGCTGTTTTTTTTTTATTTTGATAGATTTTAGTGAAGATCGGTAATCAGCTTTGGTCAAAAGATTTTATTTTTGGACTACTGATAAACGGATGTAATAAACATGCACAAACCCAATTTCACCGAGATCTATATGATAATTTGGATGTTATGCCAATTTATGTCGACCTTATGGGGGTCATTTGTATGGGGACTAGGTCTGAACATGAAACAATTTTCACTAAATTCAATAGCATTCATCCTATGGCTTATTACCCTAAATTTCATCAAAATATATTCATATTTGCGACCTGCAGTTTGATTACAAGGTTTACATGGACACACAGACGGACGGACAGAAAGTGATTCTGAGTCGATCGGTATAATAGAAGATGGGTCTAGGTCAAATATTTTTGGTAGTTACAAACATCAGCACAAGGTCATTATACCCCGACCATATAGTGGTATAGGGTATAAACAGTAGTTTTCAATAGTTGGTGGGATATCCCTTGCGATAAAGAACTTCTGATAAGCTCTAGGGTATGAATAAAACCAGCTTTTTCGTCTCCTCTGTTTTTTGGGTGTACTTCCGAAAAGCGTATACCGCCGATCGGTCTGAAATTTTGTATACTAACGTATTTTGACATGCTAATCACGAATATCATATGCAAATGCCGTTTTCAGTATAAAAATCGGAAAAAACCTTGTTTCTTCTGCTGTGCATTGCCGCACTATCCTGACCCATTTACGACAATTTTAGCTTTCCCCACAATGCACCACGTGGAGGTTAAGTCTATAAGCATATCTTGTGTGTGTGTGTGTGTTATTTGTTGCTACGGTCGCATTGTGGTTGTATTTGCCTTTTCTTTGGCAAACGAACTGACCACAGTCCAATCGGGATTCGTACAGTGCCATGTACTTTTTATGTAGGCCACAATGTCATATGGTAGATGGATCATTTCAATGTCGCGTAACCATTGTTATAATTCCGTTCCATTATGATTACAGAATTACAGATTGTACAATTCAAATAAAATTATGAACTCGAAAACAATTCGTCGCTTAACTTTTAATATTTTCCTTAGTAGTAGCTTCACTCGGAATATTTTCCGCTGTAATAGCTTCGCTCTAAATATTTTCCGCTGCAGTACTTGAACTTTGACTATTTTCCGCTGTAGAAGTTTAAATCTAGATAAATCGGTCAGGGTAGTGCGGCAATGCACAGCGGGAAAAACAAGGTTTCCGATTTTTTTTTTTTTTTTTTTTACTGAAAATGGCATTTGCGGCAATTTTCGCTATGATATTCGTGATTAGCAGGTAAAAATACGTTAGTATACCAAATTTCAGACCATTCGCAGGTATGCAGCTTTCGTAAGTTTATCCGATATTTTCCCCATTCCTCAGAAATAACGTTTTTCAGCATATTTTTTTTTTTGAGGTTATATGGTTCATTCCAGCAAATCCCACAAATGCTCAATAGTGTTAAGGTGCGGGGATTGTGGCACCGATTGTAGTTTTTTTTCGTTGTCGTGTTGAAACCAAAAGTTGTTTCCAAGTCCCAATTTTTGAGCGCTTTGTTTTAAGTTGGTTCTCAAAATGTCTATGTAAAGTCTTTGTTCCATAATCGATTCGATGAAAACCAAATTACCCACCCCATTGGCTGCCATACAACCTCAGACCATAACGCCACCACCACCGTGTTTTCCGTCGGCAATAAATTTTGCTTATCAAGCGCCGTACCGGTCTTTTGCCTCACGAACTTTCGTCCTTTTATACTCATCACTAAAAGGAACTTGTTCATAGAACTCTGAAGGATTCGTAATATTTTTTTTTTTTGGCAAAATTCATGCGCTTCGCTTTATTTACTTTCGAAATATGTGGCTTCCTGCGTGCAACACGGCTATGATATTCGGTATTCCTTACAAGTTTCCGAGGTGTATTCTCCTGGATTTCTATGCAAAATTATTCTTTAGCATTTTCCTTCATTTTGGCTGCAGTGAAGATTGAGCTTCTCCATTTTTAGGTGACGGTAATTTAGATGGTCGTTCGGTGCGATCCTTGGAGAGGATAGAGCTGGTATAATTAAAATTTGCGACTGCCCTCATTATAGATGCATGAGTTCTATCCACTATATCACCAATTACGTGGAAAGTTTTTCCTTCTCGCAATTTTAATAAGATTTTCCTTTCGTCAGGATCAATTTATTTTGTATGTTTACTCATTGTAGACTTTTAAGTCAAAAAACTTTATTTACACAAAATTTACACAATGGCTTCAACTCACTAGCACAAGTTCTCGCATGTATGTAAATACCATGTAAAACATAATTTTTAGACTGTGATTGATTCCCCCTTTTCACATTTGTATGCCGCGTACTTTTGCTGGTAAAATTTAAAATTTAAAGCCGAGTTGCGTTTTTTAAATCATATTAAAAAAAAAAAAAAAAAAAAAAAACATATGTATATTTTTCGACTTTTAAAAATTTTGACTGGGCTTATACTCATAGTTTTTCTGCAATATTTTCGAAATCTTCTCTTACCAGCGAAATGTAAATGGTTTAGACTTTATAAAATATTTTAAGCAATCAAAATCTAGTGGAATTCAAATAATATATAATAGGATTTGAAGAATAAAATCTTGTTAAATTTGTAAAAATAATGTATGGTATTAGTGTCTACTTTGACCATTTAACGTTAATTGTTCCAACAAACTTCGGTTAGTGATGAAGATGATGGCGGTGGTGAGGGAGGGTTTTCGTAAACGGCTATAAATGAGTATAATTAACAAATTTAACACATGCGAATATTTCTTCAACGAAAGTTTCACATTTTCAACACAAATTCACACAGCCATGGACAAACACACACTCACACACACACCAACAAACACAATCTTAACCATCATCATATTAAAGCTAAACTACTTATAGGCCTGTTTAAATATGTTTCAAAACGTTGCGCACGTTTTTTAGTTCAAAGTGTTGTTGTTATTCTCTTGTTGTTGTTATTCTCTTGTTGTTGTTATTCTCTTGTTGTTGTTATTCTCTTGTTATTATTATTGTTGTTGTTGTAATTATTGTTGTTGTTGTCTTTGTTGTTGTTATCATTGTTGTTGCTTTTGCTGTTTAGGCCTCTTTATTCTGGTAATTGTTGTTGATATTGGAAGTCTACTACTACAACAAGCAGTAGGGGGTTCTCAGTTTTTTTGCAATTGTTACTCACTCACTCTTCTGATGTTTGAAGTTTCTCTTTTTATATGTTATGTTTACAAACAGTGATGCCAAACTATATGAAATAATGGTATAAAATAACTAAAAGAAGTTTAGTGATAATAGCGATGTTTTGTGGCCATTGCATATGGTAAAGAATATAAATAATTTTATTTTGATTTGTTTAATATATTAACATGTACAAGGCCGATTATATTGCACAACTACAAATGTGTGGTGGTCTGTAAGAACGTTTACTTAAAGAATTTTACATGCTAAAAAATTAGTGATTTTTAAATATTATCCCACATTGAACCTAATATTCAAAATCGACAACTCAATCTAACTTTATGGTTTCCAGGACTACATGAAATTGATTTCATTAATTCACTGTTTTTTTTAGTTTAACAAATCATGAAAAAGTAATTATTATTTTTATAAGGCAGACAACTAGCTTTTTTTCGCAATTTATTAAGCAAATAATCGACATACAAGTAAAATACATATTTATACTCTATACCACTATGTGGTTTGGGTATAATGACTTTGCGCTGCTGTTTGTAACTCCAAAAATTTTTGACGTAGACACATCTTTTATTATACCGATCGAATCAGAATCACTTTCTGAGTCGATTTGTCCATGTAAACCTTGTAATTAAACTGCAGGTCGAAATTTGGTATATAAGCTTTCGTCAGCCATGGGATGAACGCTATTGAAATAGGTGAGAATCGGTCCATGATGAAACCTAGCCCCCATACAAATGACCTCTATGAAATCGACATAAATTGCCATAAGATCCAAATTGTCGTATAGATCTTAGTCAAATTGAGTTTGCATGTGTTTAATACATCCATTAATGAGTAGTCCAAAAACGATCCCTATGGGACAACTATTAGTCGTAGGCCCCATATAGAGCTGCTTCCCGATCTTCATTTAAATCTATAAAAAAAAAAAAAAAAACAAAAATATTGCACTGATTCATCTCAAATTTTGTTTGTATATATTTTTGCAAAATACAAGAGAGTTTACCAACCATGGTTAGGATCGGTCCATTTTTGGACCTAGTCCCCATATAGATATAGCATCCGATATGAACTTTTTCATATCTGCGGTCGAAAAAATTAATAAAAATGCCACTCGAAATTGGTTTATGCTTATTTTCTATATCCACTTAGTTGGGCCTAAGAGATAGGGCCTCTAAACGCATGGTATAGGGTATCGTATAGTCGGTCTAGACCGACTATACTTTTCTTATTTGTTTTTTTTTTTACTTTTTACTCCCTTTTTATACCCTATACCACTATGTGGTTTGGGTATAATGACTTTGTGCTGATGTTTGTAACTACCAAAAATATTTGACCTAGACCCATCTTTTATTGTACCGATCGCCTCAGAATCACTTTCTGAGTCGATTTAGCGATGTCCGTCCGTCCGTCTGTTCGTCTGTGTGTTCATATAAACCTTGTAATCAAACTACAGGTCGCAAATATGAATATATTTTAATGAAATTTGGTGTATAAGCTTTTATCAACAATAGGATGAACGCTATTGAAATTGGTGAAATTCGGTCCAAGTTCGGATCTAGTCCCCATACAAATGATCCCTATGAAATCGACTTTAATTGCCATAAGATCCAAATTATCATATAGATCTCAGTCAAATTGGGCTTGTGCGTGTTTATTACATCCATTTATCAGTTGTCCAAAAATAAACCCCATATGGCAATTCTTCAAAGCCCCCATATAAAGCTGCTTCCCGATCTTCACTTAAATCTATCAAAAAACAAAAATATTGCACAATTTTTTCTCAAATGTGGTTTATACATATTTTTAAAAATATAAGTGACTTTACCAAATATGCTCAGGATCGGTCCATTTTTCGACCTAGTCCCCATATAAATATAGCTTCCGATATGAACTTTTTCATATCTGCAGCCAACAATTTAATAACAGTGCCACTCAAATTTGAGTTATGCTTATTTTCTATATCCACTTAGTTGGACCGAAGATATAGGGTCTCTAAGCCATGGGATAGGGTATCGTATAGTCGGCTTAGACCGAGGATTAAGATATTGTCCTTTACGTGTGCTTAGTACGCACCAAAATCCATCAAGATTTTTTAAATTAAACTTCAACTCATCAGAGAAAAGTACGGTCTTCCATTGGGTTGTACTCCAGTTTATGTGTTCTTTTGCAAATTACATTATAGCTAGTCTATTTTTGGCGGAAATAAATGGTTTTTTACACTTCGGTATGATTTTAACCCACCCTCAATAGCTCGTCTTTGGATGGATCTTATTGAAACATCTACTTGCAATTGGTTTGTAATAGACCTCGTTGCTTGTCCGCGATCGACCACCTTTTTGTATGGGAGTAATTGAGCCTGAAGAACGGTAACGGCTAATAATACGCGAAATCACACCAGATTTGTTCAATATTTTTTTTTTGCAATGGGTGGTCCTGACTATATGACCAATGACAAAGATCAGGAACGACTATAAAGACGTGCAAATTTTCTCTAATTGTTCTTACAATGTCTAAATTAACGGTAATTGTTGTTGGTAGTCTTTTACATTTAAAGAATAATGTAAATATTCATTTTGTATTCTATAATTTTTTAAATATATTTTTTTATAAATAAATAAATTCCTCGTATGTTTTTTTTTAATCAGTATTATACACTTCATTTAAAATAATTGTTTTTGTTTAAAATGTGAACAGTTTAAATTTCCTTTTTATTTTGTAAAATTTGCAATAACTTGTTTTCATAGCTTCTCCTTCATATTTTTAAACACCATATTATATACATATTTATTTTTGAAAATTTATTGTTGTAATAATAATTCGCAAAACAATTTTACACACGATAAACACACATTTATGATGACTATTTAATAAAATCAATGATGGTTGACAAGTGAGATAAACTCTCAGATTCCCACAGAAACAAATCAACACAAAGCAGAAAACCTTTAACAAATAGCGAATACCGCCAATTTGGCATCACTGTTTTGCCTACACAACGTTAAGCTCACGCGAGCTCTTTTTGCAAAACAATTTGTGTATGATGTTATTTTTATTTTGTTTGTTTCATTTTGCGGCTAAACTTGGAAATATGTGTATGTTTTCTATATACTTTTTGTTATTTTTACTTTTATTGTTTTTTTTTTTTTTTTATTCATTTAGTAAACATTTGTTTTTTTTCTGTGGGGAGCTGAGAGTTTTTCTCAGTTGTCAACCATCATCGATTGTATTAAATACTCAACGTGAACGGTGTGTAAAAATGTTATTGGAATTACTATTAAAATACAAAATTCGCAAAAATAAAAATATTGATTTGTTAAAAAAATGTGAAAATGAATCTATGAAATTGTTTAAAAATGTGTCGGAAATTGCTGCAAAATAAAACGAAAATTTGTGAAATATTTATCGAAAACATAAATAACAATATTAAAAAAATAATCCTTTAATTTAGTAAAAAAGTGAAATATATATATATTTAATTTTTTTTTTGAAAATATAAGATAATATAGAAATATAAATAAAAATACAAAAATTTTTTAAAAATAAAAAATTGCAAAATATTGGAAAAAATATATGACAAAAAGTTACACGACTAATACATCTAAATAAAAAATATATAAAAATAAATAAATAACAAAAAAATAATAAAAATAAATTACAAAAATATATAAATTATATTAAACAACAAAAATATGTAAATAATATTAAACAACAAAAATTAATAATAAAAAAATATATAAATAAAAATAAATATATAAATAAAAATAAATATATAAATAAATATATATATAAAATAAATAAATATTTGTGATTACGTCGACTTTAATAACAATTAATATAAAATAAATATATATATAAATAAATATAAACGAAAAATATATAAATAATTTTAATAAATAAAAATATATAAAGAAAAAAGAGAAAAAAATT
Organism: Cordilura impudica; assembly: GCA_963682025.1. Lineage (NCBI taxonomy): Eukaryota > Metazoa > Arthropoda > Insecta > Diptera > Scathophagidae > Cordilura > Cordilura impudica. Next base: position 315,805,502 of record OY821517.1, on the reverse strand, counting down.
GTGACAAAGCAATATATTAATTTAAATTTCATTAAAAAAAAATTACAAAATTAGAAGGAGAAAATTTAAAAATCAAAAAGAAAATTTTAAAATCAAAAAGAAAATTTAAAATCAAAAAGAAAATTTAAAAATCAAAAAGAAAATATGAAAATGAAAAAAAAAAAACTAAATAAATACAAAAAATTGAAAATAAAAGGAACTAAAATTTAAAACAAATTTACAAAAAAAAAAAAAAAAAAAAAAAGTACTAAAATTAAGTTTAAATTTAATTTAAACTAAAAAAATATTTCTTTGTAAATCTGAAATTAAAAACAAATTTTAATTTTTTTTTGATAAATTTTAATATATAAAAAATTAAAAATAAATTTTAATTTTATTTTATTTTTAAAATTAAAAATACATTATTAATTATTATATATTATTTATTATTATATATTATTTATTATTATTATTATTATTATTATTATTATTATTATTATTTATTTTAAAAATTAAAAAAAAAAAAAACCTCAAAAAGAAATTTATAGAAATTATTAAAAAAATATATTTTTTTTTACATAATTTAAAAAAAAAAACATTTAAAAATCATAAAAAATAATTAATAATAAATTTATTTTTTCTCTTTTGAAAATGAAATGAAATTAAAATTAAAAATAATATATTTTTTTTCCATTTTAATGACAAAATGAGTTCCACCCGATTCCTGCTATTTAAACTCACGTCCCAAGTTTTGTCGATAGAATCATAGTTTTTGCTTTTTTGTTTTTTTTTTATCCTATTCCAAAAATTAAAAATGTATATTCTATATCAATCAACTTGATAAATATATATTCTAAAATAAATAAAAATATAATAATAATAAAAAAATAAACAAAAAATAATAAATAAATAAATAAATAAATAAATAATTAAATCTCTAATGAGTATTTTTATTCGACTTCTATGTTTTAATTTAAAATAATTTCCTTAAGTTCGAGGTCTGTTTTATAAATTTTTATTTTTATTAATTTATTTTTCAATATTTCGCCAACCTCCGAGTAACAATACATACATTTATACGCCTTGTATGTTTGTTCAATTATTGTCATAGCGTTACTATATCCTGAAGATGGCAACAGGAGGTTGGCGAAATATTGAAAAGTAAATAAATAAAAATATAAATAAAAAATATAAATAAAAATATAAATAAAAATATAAATAAAAATATAAATAAAAATATAAATAAAAATAAAAATTTATAAAACAGACCTCGAGCTTAAAGAAATTATTTTAAAATAAATAATCAAATAAATAAATAAGTAAAAATAAATAAATAAAAAATATAAATAAAAAATAACAAATAAAAATAATTAAAAATAAATAAATATTTAAAAGTGAAGTAAAAACAAAAATATGAATAAAAATAAATAAATATATTAATAAAAATAAATAAATATATAAATAAAAATAAATAAATATATGAATAAAAATAAATAAATATATGAATAAAAATAAATAAATATATGAATAAAAATATAGAAATATATGAAAAAAAAATAAATATTTGAATGAAAATAAATAAATATAAATAAATTAATTAATAAATAAAAATAAATATGAATAAAATTAAATAATTAAAAAAAAATAAATAAATAAAAAAGTAAAAATAGAAAAAAAAAATAAAAAACAAACTAAAACATACAAATAGAAAAAAAAATAAAAAATAAATAAAAAATACAAATAGAAAAAAAATAAAAAATACAAATAGAAAAAAAAAAAAATAAAAAATACAAATAAAACAAAAAAAAAAAAAAAATACAAATAAAAAAAAAATAAATAAATAAAAAATACAAATAGAAAATAAGAAATGAAAAAAATATAAAAATAAATAAATTAAAAAAAAAAAATATAAAAATAAATAAATTAAAAAAAAAAAAAATAATTAAAAGTAAATAAAATAATTAAAATTAAAAATAAAAATGAATAAATAAAAATAAAAATGAATAAATGAAAATAAATAAATGCAAAAATAAATAAATAAATGCAAAAAAAAATTAATGAAAAATAAGTAAAAATAAATACAAATTAATATATATGTAAATAAAAACTAATAAATGTATAAAAACTAATAAATAAATAAAAATAAATGAATACAAAAAAATAAATAAATAAAAATAAATAAATACAAAAAAATAAATAAATAAAAATAAATGAATACAAAAAAAAAAATAAATAAATAAAAAAAAAATAAACAATTAAAAAAATTAATAAATAAAAAAAAATTTAAATAAATCAAAAAATAAAAATAAATAAAAACAATAAATAAACTAAAAAAAATAGTTAAAAGTAATGAAAATAAATAAATGAATAAAAAATGAATTCAATAAATGAATAAAAATAAATAAATGAATAAAAATAAATAAATGAATAAAAACAAATAAATGAATAAAAATAAATAAATGAATAAAAATAAATAAATGAATAAAAATAAATAAATGAATAAAAACAAATAAATGAATAAAAATAAATAAATGAATAAAAATAAATAAATGAATAAAAATAAATAAATGAATAAAAATAAATAAATGAATAAAAATAAATAAATGAATAAAAATAAATAAATGAATAAAAATAAATAAATGAATAAAAATAAATAAATGAATAAAAATAAATAAATGAATAAAAATAAATAAATGAATAAAAATAAATAAATGAATAAAAATAAATAAATGAATAAAAATAAATAAATGAATAAAAATAAATAAATGAATAAAAATAAATAAATGAATAAAAATAAATAAATGAATATAAATAAATAAATAATAAAAATAAATAAATTAATAAAAATAAATAAATGAATAAAAATAAATAAATGAATAAAAATAAATAAATAAATAAAAATAAATAAATGAATAAAAATTAATAAATGAATAAAAATAAATGAATAAAAATATATAAATGAATAAAAATAAATAAATGAATAAAAATAAATAAATGAATAAAAATAAATAAATGAATAAAAATAAATAAATGAATAAAATTAAATAAATGAATAAAAATAAATAAATGAATAAAAATAAATAAATGAATAAAAATAAATAAATGAATAAAAAATAAATAAATGAATAAAAATAAATAAATGAATAAAAAGAAATAAATGAATAAAAATAAATAAATGAATAAAAATAAATAAATGAATAAAAATATATAAATGAATAAAAATAAATAAATGAATAAAAATAAATAAATGAATAAAAATAAATAAATGAATAAAAATAAATAAATGAATAAAATTAAATAAATGAATAGATTGTTGCGATTATCGAGAGAATTAGTTTTTGCTTTATAAAATTTTTTATCATGTAAAAATTTAAAATTTATATTCTATGTCATATATTCTATGCAAAACGCTGCATTCAATATCGAGTAAAATCACTCGATCGTTAGGCCTCCTTTCACTTTTACTCTTAACTAGGGGCCATAATTCGTTAACTGTGACAGAATAAAATTATTCTTAGTAATTTAATTGGGAAACCCATTGGGCCTTGTATTGAATAATGTCATCTGTACATATGGGTGGTAAAGGTATTGAGGAAACGGATACTCTTGATGTCGAAAGAAGCATTCAAAAATTACTTCACTCCTCGTTAAGTCCTTAAAATCTTTGCTACCTACCTGGACAAGAACTTCAAAGTGTATTTTGGAGCTACTGGACCGCGTACGAAGGAGGGCATTGGTACTCATTAATAACAGTAGGGTATCCAACTCTATTGACTCGTTAGAACATTGGAATATTGGTCACACTGTTCTATACATACTACCATGGGAAATATTGTTCTGAAATTAGCGAACTCATTCCAAGTGCACGAGTTTCAATTCATACTAACCGCTTCTCTAGTAGACCACATCCATTTATAGTCTATTGTCCAGTTGACTGCACAACGCATTGCAGAGAAATTCGCTTATCAGTCGAACTAGCCATATGTGGAATAAGCTCCCCACAAATTCTTTCCTGACAGTTGCAATCTAATAAATCTTTTAAGGCAAATATCCACAAACACCACTCCCTCTTTCCTCCTTCCCATAACCCATAACCCATAAAAAAAAAAGAAAAAAAAACATTGAACCATGTCACTCAAAACTATATCGTGCATTTATACACTACCGTCCAAAAATATTTACCACTCCTGCTTAAATTTCTACTGCCCCTATCTCCTTTATTTTTCCATAGAAACTCTTGAAATTTACAACATATTTTTTTATTATTTACCTATACTATTTACTTATTTTTATTTTTTTTTGAAACTGTACTCTCTTATTGAATTTTAGATTCATCAATGTGACAAACTGGATTTCGTATAATTTCACGACAAGTTTGTTTCTGGAGTTCCATGCTTCTTGCAGTTTATTCCATAGATGTAGGACAGTTTGTTTGAATCTTCCTGTAAAATTCATTCCACAGTAACTCTCTAGGATTGAGGTCAGGTGACTATGGTGGCCATTCCCTAACTTTACGGGTTCCAGCTGCTTCCTGGGTCTCTACTGGTTACAAATCTTGCTGTAAGTTTTGGGTCAGTATCTTGCTGAAATATGACCATGGCACGATCTTTCGGGATGGTTTTGTACTGAGTTTCATCGAGTATTTTATCGATTTTGCATACGGAATCGCCCCTGTATTCGACTGTTTGCATGCAGCCGACTCATGTTTACAGGTGATGGTCTCACAAAAACTCACCTCTTGGAGCCGAACTCTTCAAACTTCGATTCATCGGACGAACGCACCATGCACCATCCGTTGAAAGCCAGTTTTCATATTTTTTTTACCCCACTCTAATCTTTTACTCTTATTTTGTGGGCGATGATGGGGTTGTTTCATGGCGATTCAACTGTTTTAATCAGACGCTATATGGCGTCGTTTTACTGTAGTCACATTTACTGCATTCGTTCGGTTGCTGTTTATGTGCGCGGCATTTTCTGGAGCTGCTAGGCAATGATTTCGTTTACTTGGCGCTATTATAACATGATCCTTACGTTTTGTTTTCACTCTGGGCCGATCGCTTCGACTTTTATTCGCAATTGTACCATTCTCTTTTAACTCTATCACAATATAGTCCACGGTTCGATGCGATACTCTGAGCTTGATTGCTTTTCCTAATTTGGCGTAGGGAAATAATATGGTGACAAGTTTCAATTGAAATCTCCGCAGTTTTAGCCATACTTTCTTTTAATTCAATCAAATATTTTAAATTTCCACTTCCACTTTCACGTGTTAGGTCGTAATTACGACGTAATAACTGTTTTATGTTTTTCAATTTACATTTTATTAATTATTTATACTTCCTTTAGGGTAAAAAACCAAAGCCCACGCTACCAAGGAAATTTCCAAAAAAAAAAACCTCCTTTCATCACAGTCGGTATTTTCTGTTAACTGATAAAAAAGACCAATGATTTTATTGCATATACTACATGGTGTGAAAACTCTGTGGCTGGCCTAAGAATTTAAACCCATTTTTTTTTTGTAATTTTAAATCAATTTTATTCTTTAATGTAAGTGAAATGCACTTCTTCCAACGTTCATCTAACATCTTGATCCCTTGAGAAAATACGATTTGTCAAACTCCTCAAAATAGGCTTCCGTCTCTGATATGAATTCTTCATTTATGGAAAATTTCTTTCCCTGGAACCATCTTTTCAAGTTTGGGAACAAATAATAATCGCTGGGGGCCAAATCTGGAGAATATGGGGATGGGGGAAGCAATTCGTAATGTAGACTTAAATTTTTTTGAAGCTAAAGCAGATGAATGCGCCGAAGCATTATCATGATGGTACAAGATGTTTTTCTTATTTAAGTAGGGTCGGTTTTTTCTTAATTCCTTTATCCAATCTGTCCAAAAACTCAGCATAGTACCTGGCAGATATTGTTTTTCCTTTCGCCAAGTAATTAATAAATATTAATCATTAACTTTCCAGCCGGTTGTTAAGTCCTTTGCCGCTTTGGTCGGCATGCTTGTACTTACTCCGGAGACTATCTATTGGACTCCGGTGTATAATAATGAATCCACGTTTCATCCATTGTTATAAATCGACGTAAAAATTCAAATGAATTTACTTCAAACATCTCCAAAGTATAATTTGAATCACGAAAACGTTTCAGCTTTGTTCAGCTATTAAAAATCGCGGCACCCATCGAGCAGAAAGCTTTTTCATATTTAAATGATCATGTAATATATGCCGAACTCGCTCTGTTGATATCTTTATGATGCCAGCATTGTCACTCACTTTAATCTTTCGATCATCCAATACTACCTGATGCACTTTTCTTACGTTTTCTTCGATAATTGCCTCATTATTTGGACGATCAGGACGATCTGCATCATTTGTATTCGTATGACCACGTTTAAATTCTGAATACCACCTTTTAACCATTGAATATAAGGACGATTATTCACCACAATGTTTATCGATCCATTCTTTGGCTTGGACAGTATTTTTTTCCCACCAAAAACCATGTTTAATTCAAGCACGAAACTCTTTGCAATCCATTTTTTTCTCAAACTTAAAAGTGGTATCATTTTTATAACGGTAACTTTTTTTCTAATTAATGAAATGTCATAAAATTTTGACACGATTTTTCTAACAGTTGGCCCTACTAAATAAACAAACAAAAAAAAAATTGGCACTGTCACGCCATCTCTATGTGAGGCCACGTACTTTTCACTCGATGTAATAAAATATTTACTCAATAATGAATGAAAAATTCCATCTGTAATAATTGTATGACTTTTCAACGGAAACTATTTGTGAAAAATCACATATTTCAGGGATGGCACGGTTGAGGAGGTGATTTCCGAAGTAACTGCCTCAAGTAAACGAGGTGCATAATTTGTGAATGTATAGCCACGTTTTAAATCATTTACCCTATTGTAGATAGGCTTAAATGCTGGTGCAGATGTGCCATAAACTTGGTGTAATTCATTTTTGATTTCTTTAGATGTTTTGCTTTCAATTCGAAGCGTTTGACGACAGCACGAAATTCATTTTTTCCATTAAAAAAATATATATATATATATACCTATATATATATGAAGCAATAACGAACAATTTTATTAAAATATACTAGAGGACCCCTGCTGCTCCGCAGTATTATATTATATTATATTAATTTTTATAATATAATACCAAAATTTGCCAAGAGAAGTTAACGTACAGTAATACCAAAATATGCCAAGAGAAGTTAACGTACAGTAATACCAAAATTTGCCAAGAGAAGTCAACTTACAGTAAAAGCAAAGTTGATTCTCCACGCATAACTTTCCTCAAACCCAACGAATTTAAGCAGTTAATAGCTCAAAAGAAGGAGCTTGATGTTCTTAGACCTATGTCAACAGCCTACGTTAATTAGAACTCTAGTTATAGAAGTTTGAGAGAAGAAAAATATTGAAAAAAAAATCTTGAATGCCAAGTTTATTCATAAATTCTTTTAATATATAAGATTTGTATTTGCGACCTACAGTTCGATTACAAAGTTTGCATGGACAGACGGACGGACGGACAGACATCGATATATAAACTTAGAAAGTTATTCTGAATTACAAAAATCACTACAAAGTCATTATACCCTGACCAGAGGCTATTAAAGGTCATTGCCATACTTCACTTCCACGTTCAACTGGACTTGTACGAAAATATGCATTTATTCTCGATTATTTCTTTGAAATTTCGTAAAAGAAAAAAATTATTTATTAAATCGTATACTCCCACAAAAAATCAAATATAAAAGCTAAGTACAATTTCTAATTAACAACTTCTTTCTATCACGTGTAGTCTATGGAAAGATCACACCAATTAACCATTTTTTACCCCCCACTTAAAACCCAAATTTTTACGTAGGTTAGGGGTAGTATCGATACATGAATTGTATACGTGATGCAAATATACTCGTACGTACAGTAGCGAGCAAAAGTGAGTCCATATTCAGCATGACATTGTAAATACTGCAGAAAATTTTATGAAACTTTCAACAATTATTCTTAATTATATTAGCAAGAAAATCTTGTATTTAATATAATCAATAAGATACAAAATCAAAAACGGGTGGCAATACGCTTTCACTCACTTTGAATAAGTGAAATCAAAGTAGACTTTACTTTCCTGAGCAGTTCCAAATTTACCGTTATATGTGGCTGATAACTTATAATCTATAAGTTATCTATTTCCAGATTTTACTCTTTTGTACTTTATTATTTGTTATCAGTAATACAACTTTTACATAATGAAATGAAGAAGAAAAAAAATTGGAAAAACCAACATAATTTTTTTCGCAAGCATTATTTAAATTATTTTTTTTTGGTGAAGTTAGCTTTGAAAAATATGGCAGTTATTATGCATAATGACAACCCTGTTTTTGGTTAAAGTGAATGATGAAATAGAAATACGTGCTAAAATTATTAAATATTTTGAACAAAATCCAACTTGGTCATACAAAAAGTTGGCCAGGAGAATTTGACCAATGATAGGAAACCAGCCCCCAAGCAGCTCGGTTAGCTCAGTGCTCGGACTTATTGGTGCGAAAAGTTAAAGGCAATACAGGTTTGAAAACACACAAAGTTCAAAAAGTTCCAGACAGGAACACTGTAAAATATTTAGAAAAAAAAAAAAAAAAACAAAGCACTGAAAATTTAAATCACGTTTCATAAAAAATATTCCTGCTGCATAATAGACGACAAAACGTACAGTATGTACAAAAAATAAGTTTCCATTGTCATATATTTAAATTGGTGAACTGTGGGCTTCCTAAAGCTTATGAATTGATACATACCATTCTCATTTTAAAAACTACTCATACTATTGTTCTTATTGGAGAAGTTTGAAAGGTTTTGCTCTTCAATAGAAATAAAGGTAATACCAGTTTCACAGAAAGAAATAATTTGTACATTGAAAAAGTAAGTTTCCAAAAGCAATCAAGTAGTGAAACATTGCACACTAACAATAAAATCTTGATATTTTAACTATTTTTAATAAATTTAGTTAATTTTGCATACAAATAAATACGTTAAAGATAAATTTTTCTACCATTTTATTAGTTTTGATTACTTTTTTCATAATATTGAAATTAACCCTTTAATTTAATAGAAAATAATTTAATTTTGCAAAGAAAAAAATGGGTAAATTCAAACAATTGACAACTGAGGAACGAAAAGTAATTATTAGTCTTTATAAATATGGCCACAACCTTCGATATATTGGACAAAAATTTTGCAAATCGCATACAGCAGTTCATAAAGTAATTGTGGCCTTCGAGAATAAACACAGAGTTTGTGCTAAAAACAGACCAGGGCGTCCTAAAATAACATCCCAAAGAGTTGACAGAAGAATTCTTGACATATCAGAGGCCAACCCATTAAAATCTGTACCAAAAATTCGTTCTCAGTTGCTTAACGAAGGAAGAATTGCCCCGTCAGTATTCACCATTCGTAACAGGCTAAGAGAATGTGGCAAACATGGGCGCGTAGCTCGTAAAATTGCCTACATTAGCAAAGTAAATAAGACCAAAAGAATGCTGTTTTATGAGGAACACGTTTTAAAGCCCAAAGAATTTTGGTACAACATTTTATGGACTGACGAATCAATGATAAGACTGAAATACTCTCATGGTATGATACACGTTTGGCGTTAGGCGAACTATCATTAAAGTGTACCGTTCCAACTGTAAAAGCGGTAGAGAGAGGTTTGATGGTGTGGGGCTGCCTTTCTGCCAAAGGTACTGCTGAAATCATCGTATTAGAAGGAAAAGTAAATGCTGCTGTGTATATGAGAATTCTGGAGGAAACAGCTATACCTGAGGGGAATCGCTTAATATGTGAACATTTCATATTCCATCAGGATAATGCGCCTATACATACAGCGAAAAGGATGGTGGAATACCTTGCTGATAGAAATGTTCCTATTTTAAAGTGGCCACCCCAAAGTCCAGACCTTTCTCCCATCGAGAACGCTTGGGCTATATCTAAAATTCGAATTACTGAGGCGGCCCCTCAAAACCTTAGCCAACTTAAAGATTGCATTGTTTCGAACTGGAAAAATATTAGTCCAGCAGAGTGCCTAAAGTTAGTAGACACTATGCAAGTCCGCCTTGCTAAAATGTCTCTCCGAAATGGAGGTCACTGCGGTTACTAAGCGAGATGGAAACAAATTTTTTCTACCATTTTCTTTGAATTCTTTTAAGTTTTTTTATCTGGCTACAATGGTGTCTGTGAAGTTGGCATCTCAAATTTTAGCATCTCACTAAAAACATGCAAATTTACTTGCATCCAGCATAGTTCTATAGTTCCTGCAATAGTTCTTCAATAGTTCTATTGATTTGACCTTAAAATCGCGATTTAAAGATTTAAAGGTATGAGATGCCAACTTCGCAAAAAAAATCTCAGCATCTCATCAGATTTTGAATATATACCCTTAGAAAAGTTGCACCCAGCATAGTTCTATAGTCTCCGATGGTTTTAACAATAGTTCTACTGATTCTGCCTTAAAATCGCGATTTGAAGGTATGTGATGCTAACTTCGCAAAAGATATATCAGCATCTCATCAGATTTTGAGCACTTGACCATGAAGAAGTAATACTCAGCATAGTTCTGTAGTCGCCGAAGCTTTAAAAAAAAATTCTGGTAATTTATCTTGAAAATAATTTCTTCACATATATGTATAAGACTAGCAGTATACGCGCTACGTTGTTAGCGTAATTATTATATTAATTATTTAAGCCATAATAATATTTAAATTCAACAAGAGCGACAATACGATGGAAACTTTTAACAAAATATGTTTTTGACAACTTGGACTCTTTTATTAATTTATATGTATTTTTTTTTTTTTTTTTTTTGATTTTTAGTTTTATGCATTTTTTTTTTATTTTTGTGATTTTTTGTTTTGTTTTTTTTTTTTTATTTTTTGTTTTATGTATTTTTTTTTATTTTTTGTATTGTGTTTTGGCAAAATCGGATTAATCATTATTACCTGCGTACGTGTACACCACCAAATGATGCGAAACTTCTTTGCTCGACCTAACGGTTCCTCTAGATCTAGATCTAGACTTTATCCCCGATTTCTAAGGTTTGCGCAATCGAATCGAGGGTGTGGCGAAGGCTTTCATTCCGGGCGGTGTAACAGAGGTCCGTCAAAACGGAAGTATCGATCAATATGTGTGATCCATATTCTTTTTGATCTTCTATAGAAGTATGGCACTTGCGGCACGTCCGTTTTGTAGAATGCCCCTGATCGATTGCCTTTTGCATAAAATCGAAACCTTCACACAATATCACATCTATGTTATGTTATGTTCCAAGTTTTCAAAAACATATTTTGTTAAAAGTTTCCATCGTATTGTCACTCTTATTGAATTTAAATATTATTATGGCTTAAATCTGTGGTTTTCTAGAATAACCGCGTATGTCTTAATATCAAAATGTTCAGGGGAGCCAAAAAACGTTATATTTTAACTTATAGGTTCGCTATAAAGTTTTTAGAGCTTTTTATTTAACAGTCTTGTAGATATGGGCAATCAATACTTTATATAAAATTTTGAGTCAAAAATCTTCAGAGGAATAGATCCTAGAGAAGGACGAAAAAATATGTAAATTACACTTAAAGTGTGTGCAGATAAAACAACTTATGTCGACAAACGTCGTTTTCTTGAAAAAGAAAACTACCAATGCAACCACCCAGTAGACATAAGTTGTTGTTGCTTGAAAATGGATTTTTTTGTTCGCCAACAAAAAGTTAACGGGACTTAGGATGAGAATAAACTGAAAAATAATACAAAATTACTTTTCATTTTTTTCATAAAAACAACGTATGTCGCTATGTGTCGTTTCTGAGAAAATATTTTGTCAGCGATCAAACGTAGGTTGACATTCGTCGATAGTGCCGCAAATTAATTTAATAAACATTTAAGTTACGTCGTTATTTAAAGAAAAAACTCAGAAATGGTCAATATTTTTTGTTTTGTTAGATTTAGTCATTTTTCAGACATATTGCAATTATTGCAAATTTTAATTTTGTTTAAATGGTGCGTGGTAAAGAAGAAGAAAGCATATATTTCAAAATTCATAACTGCACTTGTATTCTTAATCGGACCGGTTTCTGGCATTTCAGCCTTCATCAGCGATTTATTGAACATTGTGATAATTGTTATGTTTTAATTGAATAGATTGTTTCTATATGAAAATTTTTTCTACTTAGGGCGGCCGTGAGGTTTTTGAACCATGAACCTTCACATACACTCGTACTTGCACTTTTTGGTCAGCGCTTTAACACACTCACCTAAAGTCAGGCCTACGAGCAGTGTGGTTAGATTCAGTTTCGTACCATACAGCTTTACTTTGTATTAATTTCAGAAGATACAACTCTGTCCAAACAAACAATCGTTATTTTTGAATTTTGAATATTTTTTTTGCATTTATACTTCTAATTTCCACTATTCTCAGTTTTCGTAAGAGTTGTCATATGTGGTGTACGGTTTTGTACATACCTATTTTTTTAAAAATTTTAACACATGTAAAGAGCGTTAAAAATTTATATATATACATCGTTAACTCAAAACTGACAAAAATGGACATACGCGGTTATTCCAGAAAACCACAGATATATGTGAAGAAATTATTTTCAAGATAAATTACCAGAACTTTTGTTAAAAGCTTCGGGGACTACAGAACTATGCTGAGTAGTACTTCTTCATGGTCAAGTGCTCAAAATCTGATGAGATGCTGATATATCTTTTGCGAAGTTAGCATCACATACCTTCAAATCGCGATTTTAAGGCAGAATCAGCAGAACTATTGTTAAAACCATCGGAGACTATAGAACTATGCTGGGTGCAACTTTTCTAAGGGTATATATTCAAAATCTGATGAGATGCTGAGATTTTTTTTTGCGAAGTTAGCATCACATACCTTCAAATCGCGATTTTAAGGCAGAATCAGCAGAACTATTGTTAAAACCATCGGAGACTATAGAACTATGCTGGGTGCAACTTTTCTAAGGGTATATATTCAAAATCTGATGAGATGCTGAGATTTTTTTTTGCGAAGTTAGCATCACATACCTTCAAATCGCGATTTTAAGGCAGAATCAGCAGAACTATTGTTAAAACCATCGGAGACTATAGAACTATGCTGGGTGCAACTTTTCTAAGGGTATATATTCAAAATCTGATGAGATGCTGAGATTTTTTTTTGCGAAGTTAGCATCACATACCTTCAAATCGCGATTTTAAGGCAGAATCAGCAGAACTATTGTTAAAACCATCGGAGACTATAGAACTATGCTGGGTGCAACTTTTCTAAGGGTATATATTCAAAATCTGATGAGATGCTGAGATTTTTTTTTTGCGAAGTTAGCATCACATACCTTCAAATCGCGATTTTAAGGCAGAATCAGCAGAACTATTGTTAAAACCATCGGAGACTATAGAACTATGCTGGGTGCAACTTTTCTAAGGGTATATATTCAAAATCTGATGAGATGCTGAGATTTTTTTTTGCGAAGTTAGCATCACATACCTTCAAATCGCGATTTTAAGGCAGAATCAGCAGAACTATTGTTAAAACCATCGGAGACTATAGAACTATGCTGGGTGCAACTTTTCTAAGGGTATATATTCAAAATCTGATGAGATGCTGAGATTTTTTTTTTGCGAAGTTAGCATCACATACCTTCAAATCGCGATTTTAAGGCAGAATCAGCAGAACTATTGTTAAAACCATCGGAGACTATAGAACTATGCTGGGTGCAACTTTTCTAAGGGTATATATTCAAAATCTGATGAGATGCTGAGATTTTTTTTTGCGAAGTTAGCATCACATACCTTCAAATCGCGATTTTAAGGCAGAATCAGCAGAACTATTGTTAAAACCATCGGAGACTATAGAACTATGCTGGGTGCAACTTTTCTAAGGGTATATATTCAAAATCTGATGAGATGCTGAGATTTTTTTTTGCGAAGTTAGCATCACATACCTTCAAATCGCGATTTTAAGGCAGAATCAGCAGAACTATTGTTAAAACCATCGGAGACTATAGAACTATGCTGGGTGCAACTTTTCTAAGGGTATATATTCAAAATCTGATGAGATGCTGAGATTTTTTTTTTGCGAAGTTAGCATCACATACCTTCAAATCGCGATTTTAAGGCAGAATCAGCAGAACTATTGTTAAAACCATCGGAGACTATAGAACTATGCTGGGTGCAACTTTTCTAAGGGTATATATTCAAAATCTGATGAGATGCTGAGATTTTTTTTTTTTGCGAAGTTAGCATCACATACCTTCAAATCGCGATTTTAAGACAGAATCAGCAGAACTATTGTCAAAACCATCGGAGACTATAGAACTATGTTGGGTGCAACTTTTCTAAGGGTATATATTCAAAATCTGATGAGATGCTGAGATTTTTTTTGCGAAGTTGGCATCTCATACCTTTAAATCTTTAAATCGCGATTTTAAGGTCAAATCAATAGAACTATTGAAGAACTATTGCAGGAACTATAGAACTATGCTGTATGCAAGTAAATTTACATGTTTTTAGTGAGATGCTAAAATTTGAGATGCCAACTTCACAGATACGCTACAATGAATATATAATTTTTGTTAATATTTTTTATTTGTTACTACTGGTGAAGTTAAAAACGTACAGTAAAGACAAAGAATATTAAAAAATACTACACAAAAAAAGTTTCAAACGTTTTATTCTATAACTATTCTTTGGAAACTTATTTTTTCCACATACTGTATGTACTGTAAGATTTTTCACAGCTTCCAGCTCAAAATTTTTATGTTGTTAATGCTCGAGGAACTGATATGGCAAGATGGAGTTGCGGCAAAAGAAGCAAGTCATTTGCTACAGCGGGCTCTATAAATAAAGAAATTTATATTAAAGAGTGTTTGCAAAAAAGACTACTTCTTTTCATATACTTTTGGTCCGATTTGGCATCCGGTCACTAGGGTATGAAAGCTCTTGAGGGGTACAATAACCATAACTAGGTTTTTGTACCAACGGAGGCAAATCCTCCAAACTGTGCGGAGCCTAGGCCTTTGGAGAGATATTAGACTCTTGTGAAAAGGGAGTTGAAGAGTACAAATAATGTGTCCCTGACAGAAATTACTATAATATTCGTAATGGATGGAAAAAGGTCCATAAATTCAGAAGTAGTGCTTAGAAGCGTGTTATTTGGTCCGATGAGACAAAACTTAACCGATTCCATTCTAAGGAAGAGGATTATTTCTGGAGCAGAACTCATGAAGCAATTCAAAAGCATCATGTCAAACAAACTGTCAAACATGGCTCATGTGGCTTGATGGGCTGGACTTGTTTCACTAGCTGGCATTTGAGATCGCTTGTAAGAATTAATGGAATCATAAAGAAAGAGGACTACCCCCAAATTCTGCAATCCAATTTACCCGATGTTGTGGTTCCCTTTTCATCAGCACGAAGACTCCAAACATATGGAAAAATTGTCTAAAATGTACTGTCTGGATAAAAATTATAGATGAAGAAATGGCCTGTGCATAATCCAGGAATCAAGTCGATAGAAAATTTGTG
Source organism: Cordilura impudica (assembly GCA_963682025.1). Taxonomy (NCBI): domain Eukaryota; kingdom Metazoa; phylum Arthropoda; class Insecta; order Diptera; family Scathophagidae; genus Cordilura; species Cordilura impudica. Next base: position 315,789,927 of record OY821517.1, on the reverse strand, counting down.
GTCTATATTGAAGAGGCGTTTGATAGCGCCTACCAACATATAGGAGCTTTGGAACCGTGTAAAGATAGAATAGAAAAATATTCCACGTGAATTTAAAGAGAACATGTTAGAAGGTATGCCGATTCTTATGAAATACGTTATTAAAGACAAGGGATGGAGATACCTTACTAAAATGAAATTTCAGAGAAACGTACAAAACGGAGACAATTCAGTGGCCCTCTGCTTTTGTATTGAATTTTATGTTTGTTTTTGTGCCGTTATCATTACGTCCCCGCCGAACGTTGTATGGACGTAACCTACGTTGGTAAATAAATAGGTTTTGTGTGAAATTAAACAACAATATTTTCCCAATGACATTAATAACACTGTGCGACAAATGGTAGCGGTCAGTGATCGGGATGGGATGAAACCACCTGGGAAAGTTATATCGGCCAAAAAAAGTTATACGTGTCCTGGCGTTTCGCTGGAATCGATTTATATCGATTTTAACTTAGTAATTATCGTATTGGGGAATTTGTCACGTTTTGGGCTCTTTTGTTTGACATAACTCGAGAACCACTAGTCCGATTTTGCTGAAACAAATTTGGAATTACATTTCCTTTAATCTGTTCATATAACGTTTCGCTACATAAGCAACAGTTTCGCAGTTATAAATAAATGTATGAAGAAAAATAAAATATTTTTTGCCAAAAAAATTAATTTTTTTTTTTTTTAATTCATAAAAAATCCAAAACGGAAAAAAACTGTCGACTTGACATTATTACTTTCACGTAAAGTCACATAACCTATGAACAAAATGAGACATAGATCATGAAAATCGATGTACGCGTTTCGCTTTTATTCACAATTAAGTAAAGATATCTCATTTTGGCAAGAATATTGATTTTATGTTTCAATGAATTTATATAATATTTTATTGTATATTATTTATTATTAACACGTAAAATTAAAAATATCAGGTTATTATATAGATACATAGATCAAAAAAATCGATGAACGCATAAATTTATTTTCGTTTGTTTGCTCCCTTTACTTTCTTGCGTGGTGGTTCGCCTACTTGTTCAGAAAAAAAAAATCAATTGTTTTTAATCAATCAGATAACTTGAATTTTGTGACTTACCCTCAGAGAAACTTCCATTGTATATTCTTCTTCTTCATCTCCATTGTCGAGATCGTACGTCTTTTGCGACCACCAACAAATTTCAGCCACCAGCGAGTCGAGCCTTTTGCCTTTATAACGCGTTTTCATGGGCATGGCCACTTGTTCGAAGCGCTCGCCACGCTATCCGACTCTGAGGTTAGCTGCTTGCTGAAGTAATCGAGATGGTGATGCAAGAAGTACGTTTTGAGAGACATGTTCACTCCAATTTTCTGGAAGTATTCCAACATCTTGGTCACAAGAGCGCGGTAATTATGTGCTCGCTTACTTCCCAAAAAAAAAAAAAAAAAAAAAAAAAAAAAAAAAAAAAATCGTATGACTTTCTTCACTGCCCGCCACGCAGGGTAATCATTACTGACTAAAGCGCCTTTAAATTCTTTTGATTTCATGAGCTTCCGTATATCGGGCCCATTCAGAACACCTTCCTTTAATTTTGCTTCGCTGATTCATGGAAAAATATTTTTCGGTTGCTTCACAATGGCTTTGATGAAATTTTTTACGATTCCCAGTTTGACATGAAAAGGTGGCATGAGAAAGTTCTCCATTGGCACGAGTGCATCATTTACGCAGTTGTGTCCTTTCTCCGTCACATACCTTCAAATCGCGATTTTAAGGCAGAATCAGCAGAACTATTGTTAAAACCATCGGAGACTATAGAACTATGCTGGGTGCAACTTTTCTAAGGGTATATATTCAAAATCTGATGAGATGCTGAGATTTTTTTTTGCGAAGTTAGCATCACATACCTTCAAATCGCGATTTTAAGGCAGAATCAGCAGAACTATTGTTAAAACCATCGGAGACTATAGAACTATGCTGGGTGCAACTTTTCTAAGGGTATATATTCAAAATCTGATGAGATGCTGAGATTTTTTTTTTGCGAAGTTAGCATCACATACCTTCAAATCGCGATTTTAAGGCAGAATCAGCAGAACTATTGTTAAAACCATCGGAGACTATAGAACTATGCTGGGTGCAACTTTTCTAAGGGTATATATTCAAAATCTGATGAGATGCTGAGATTTTTTTTTTTTGCGAAGTTAGCATCACATACCTTCAAATCGCGATTTTAAGACAGAATCAGCAGAACTATTGTCAAAACCATCGGAGACTATAGAACTATGTTGGGTGCAACTTTTCTAAGGGTATATATTCAAAATCTGATGAGATGCTGAGATTTTTTTTGCGAAGTTGGCATCTCATACCTTTAAATCTTTAAATCGCGATTTTAAGGTCAAATCAATAGAACTATTGAAGAACTATTGCAGGAACTATAGAACTATGCTGTATGCAAGTAAATTTACATGTTTTTAGTGAGATGCTAAAATTTGAGATGCCAACTTCACAGATACGCTACAATGAATATATAATTTTTGTTAATATTTTTTATTTGTTACTACTGGTGAAGTTAAAAACGTACAGTAAAGACAAAGAATATTAAAAAATACTACACAAAAAAAGTTTCAAACGTTTTATTCTATAACTATTCTTTGGAAACTTATTTTTTCCACATACTGTATGTACTGTAAGATTTTTCACAGCTTCCAGCTCAAAATTTTTATGTTGTTAATGCTCGAGGAACTGATATGGCAAGATGGAGTTGCGGCAAAAGAAGCAAGTCATTTGCTACAGCGGGCTCTATAAATAAAGAAATTTATATTAAAGAGTGTTTGCAAAAAAGACTACTTCTTTTCATATACTTTTGGTCCGATTTGGCATCCGGTCACTAGGGTATGAAAGCTCTTGAGGGGTACAATAACCATAACTAGGTTTTTGTACCAACGGAGGCAAATCCTCCAAACTGTGCGGAGCCTAGGCCTTTGGAGAGATATTAGACTCTTGTGAAAAGGGAGTTGAAGAGTACAAATAATGTGTCCCTGACAGAAATTACTATAATATTCGTAATGGATGGAAAAAGGTCCATAAATTCAGAAGTAGTGCTTAGAAGCGTGTTATTTGGTCCGATGAGACAAAACTTAACCGATTCCATTCTAAGGAAGAGGATTATTTCTGGAGCAGAACTCATGAAGCAATTCAAAAGCATCATGTCAAACAAACTGTCAAACATGGCTCATGTGGCTTGATGGGCTGGACTTGTTTCACTAGCTGGCATTTGAGATCGCTTGTAAGAATTAATGGAATCATAAAGAAAGAGGACTACCCCCAAATTCTGCAATCCAATTTACCCGATGTTGTGGTTCCCTTTTCATCAGCACGAAGACTCCAAACATATGGAAAAATTGTCTAAAATGTACTGTCTGGATAAAAATTATAGATGAAGAAATGGCCTGTGCATAATCCAGGAATCAAGTCGATAGAAAATTTGTGGTCTATATTGAAGAGGCGTTTGATAGCGCCTACCAACATATAGGAGCTTTGGAACCGTGTAAAGATAGAATAGAAAAATATTCCACGTGAATTTAAAGAGAACATGTTAGAAGGTATGCCGATTCTTATGAAATACGTTATTAAAGACAAGGGATGGAGATACCTTACTAAAATGAAATTTCAGAGAAACGTACAAAACGGAGACAATTCAGTGGCCCTCTGCTTTTGTATTGAATTTTATGTTTGTTTTTGTGCCGTTATCATTACGTCCCCGCCGAACGTTGTATGGACGTAACCTACGTTGGTAAATAAATAGGTTTTGTGTGAAATTAAACAACAATATTTTCCCAATGACATTAATAACACTGTGCGACAAATGGTAGCGGTCAGTGATCGGGATGGGATGAAACCACCTGGGAAAGTTATATCGGCCAAAAAAAGTTATACGTGTCCTGGCGTTTCGCTGGAATCGATTTATATCGATTTTAACTTAGTAATTATCGTATTGGGGAATTTGTCACGTTTTGGGCTCTTTTGTTTGACATAACTCGAGAACCACTAGTCCGATTTTGCTGAAACAAATTTGGAATTACATTTCCTTTAATCTGTTCATATAACGTTTCGCTACATAAGCAACAGTTTCGCAGTTATAAATAAATGTATGAAGAAAAATAAAATATTTTTTGCCAAAAAAATTAATTTTTTTTTTTTTTAATTCATAAAAAATCCAAAACGGAAAAAAACTGTCGACTTGACATTATTACTTTCACGTAAAGTCACATAACCTATGAACAAAATGAGACATAGATCATGAAAATCGATGTACGCGTTTCGCTTTTATTCACAATTAAGTAAAGATATCTCATTTTGGCAAGAATATTGATTTTATGTTTCAATGAATTTATATAATATTTTATTGTATATTATTTATTATTAACACGTAAAATTAAAAATATCAGGTTATTATATAGATACATAGATCAAAAAAATCGATGAACGCATAAATTTATTTTCGTTTGTTTGCTCCCTTTACTTTCTTGCGTGGTGGTTCGCCTACTTGTTCAGAAAAAAAAAATCAATTGTTTTTAATCAATCAGATAACTTGAATTTTGTGACTTACCCTCAGAGAAACTTCCATTGTATATTCTTCTTCTTCATCTCCATTGTCGAGATCGTACGTCTTTTGCGACCACCAACAAATTTCAGCCACCAGCGAGTCGAGCCTTTTGCCTTTATAACGCGTTTTCATGGGCATGGCCACTTGTTCGAAGCGCTCGCCACGCTATCCGACTCTGAGGTTAGCTGCTTGCTGAAGTAATCGAGATGGTGATGCAAGAAGTACGTTTTGAGAGACATGTTCACTCCAATTTTCTGGAAGTATTCCAACATCTTGGTCACAAGAGCGCGGTAATTATGTGCTCGCTTACTTCCCAAAAAAAAAAAAAAAAAAAAAAAAAAAAAAAAAAAATCGTATGACTTTCTTCACTGCCCGCCACGCAGGGTAATCATTACTGACTAAAGCGCCTTTAAATTCTTTTGATTTCATGAGCTTCCGTATATCGGGCCCATTCAGAACACCTTCCTTTAATTTTGCTTCGCTGATTCATGGAAAAATATTTTTCGGTTGCTTCACAATGGCTTTGATGAAATTTTTTACGATTCCCAGTTTGACATGAAAAGGTGGCATGAGAAAGTTCTCCATTGGCACGAGTGCATCATTTACGCAGTTGTGTCCTTTCTCCGTGGATCTCGAGCAAGCCAGTCATGGTTTTCGTATTGGCATCGTCACTTTTAAAAAACTGTACTTTTCGCGTTAGTAGACACTTGTTGAATGACATAAAACGAGAAGAGAAATTCAGCGTCTGCGCTGAAACGCCGGGACACGTATAACTTTTTTTGACCGATATAACTTTCCCCGGTGGTTTCATCCCATCCCGATTTTGCTGTCGCACAGAGTAATATTCAGGCTATATATATTATTCCAATATCGCATTTATTTAATACTCTCACTCACTATGGACTCTATCATAGCAGTCCTTTTATATAACTTTGTATGGCATGTACTACGCCAACTGGTACGACCCCGCTCTGCTTAGGTACAACTATTTCCATTAATAATTTATGGAATGGTGTCAAGTTTCTAGGAGGTGACACGCCCACTAATAAAAATCTAACCAAACTGTAACTTTAACCTTTTGCAGGCCATTACACACAATTAATAGTTCGCGAGTCTATAACATACATACGATCATTCATTCATTTTTATATACAGTCTATAAAGAAAGTGTTTTGACATAATGAAAATTTTGTTGCCTTGCCTCTTTCGTTTAAAAATATATGCCATTGTCGTACCCGAGATATATGGTATTAAATATTCGCTTTGTATGGGGAGCGCCACACCCATTTTTCAACATGCCCATTTTTGCCTCAGATACTCACATACACATAATCACTACTGACGTACTAAATTTCAAGACTGTCGCTTTCATTGTACTCCAGATATATTTTTTGTGTGGGCGGAGCCATGCCCATTGGTCCAATTCTGCCCATTCTTAGGTCGAATACTCGTATTTCTAAGTTATACACTTGCGTAAAGTTTCAAGACATTCACTATTATCGTACTCCAGATATATGGTATTAAATATTTGCTTGTATGGAGAGTGCCATGGCCACAGGTTCGATACCGCCCATTTTTTGCATAACTACTTACATTGATAACTTATGTACTCATAACAAGGTAGAGGACTTTTGCTGCCATAGTACTCCAGATGTTTGATATTAAGAATTCACTTTGTATGGGAGGTGTCACACCCACTTAATATACAAATACCGTATATACGTAAAATCCTTGGTATTGATTTTGCCTCAACATCAATTACTGACTTATTTTTTTTATTAATTACTAACTTATTACGATATATATAAATAGAATAGATCTTTTTTGCTAATGGAATAAAGAATAATTGCTGAAAGTTTCATAACATTTATTTTATTATTTACCATTTTATGACACTTTAAGTAAAAATATGCTGAACATGCACTCATTTTTGCTCGCTACTGTATGTATGCAGTATAAACAAACACTAACATATATGGTACGTATGTAGTTACATATTTTTCCATTTTCTATATATAGATTTTCGACTTGTGTCATTTTTTTGTTTTTCTAACTTAATCCACTTTGGTATCATTCATTCTTTTTGTCATGTGCTGCTTTAAGAAGTAGAATATTTTAAATATCTTAAACTGTTGGTAGCAGGTATGAGGGCAGAATATGAGAGTCAGCAATAATTTGAGAATTGTTCTAACAAATATTATGCCTTAAAATCAAAAATAGGTTATTTTGTGTTTTACGATTTAAGTCGCCAAAGAAGGAAAAAGTTTTCTATAGAGATTCGACAGAATCTTAGTGTTTCTATAAGAAATGGCACTAAATCCGAGAGATATTCTAGAACCAAATATGCCTCAGAAGCTGGAAGATTTTTATGAACAAAAATGCTCTAAAAAGAAATCAGTTAATTCTTCTATACTAAAAGTTCTTAAGAATCTGGAGGTTATTTGAATGAAAATGTAACAAAATGATTTCCCAGAAAAATTATCGAAAATATCTTTCAGATCAGAACAAATCAATTTTGGTATAGGATTTTTCTATGCAGAATAAATTCACAATTTGCTAGTTTTTCTCAGGGAAAAGAGCTACCAAAATCGAATCACAAAAAGAGATTTCCTATAAAGAAGAACGTGAACAAAATCAGAAATGCTTGAGAATCTGAGAATTCTTATCAAAAAGGACAAATTTTAAAAATTTAGTGAAATATTCTCAATACTGATTTGGCCGAAACACCAAAGAATTTTTACACTAGGATGTCATGGGAAGGAAGCATTCTAGTTATAAATATTACCACTTTTCATCACTTTTAATAGCATACGCTCATATCTCCGTTTCTATAGAGGATTCTGACAAGATTACTGCAAAATAAATCAATACATATAAGAAGGATTTTATGATTATCTTAATAATTTTGGAAAAAAGAAATTTTTTAAAAATGGAAATACATAGAAAATTTTCAAAGTATGAGGAATTTTCCAGTCGAAAAAGTTTTCAAAATATAAAAGTAGATCTATGGGAGAAAAACACACATTTTACGAGGTTTGCTAAAGGAAAGAAGACTTTGTACATATTTAAAGAACAAGACGTATCAATTATTGAGCTTTTTTGTGCAGATCATTTTTTAGTTTGAACAGTTTACGTAAATCGTCTAGTGCAGATAAGTTACTTTAAGATTTTGATTTTAAAAATATATTTTGTTTTAATCCCCATTATTCATGAAGTAGACAACAACGTTCAGTGTTGGTATTCATTTACATGCGCCAATAAACAAATCGAATAATCGTATAAAACGACTGATGAATGTACATATTTTATTATGTATGACTGCGAGTACGTAGTCGTCAGACATGTATGTGCTTGTTTGAATAAACTGAATCGTTCAAATAAAATAATAAACAAAAACATTTATGTGAGACACAACCCACAGCTGTTTCATGAATTTGTTTAATACGAGATTTTTAAATCCTTTTAATTAATAAACGATGAAAGAAAGAAATTTAACGAAAGTTGTTAAAGAAATTATATATGAAATAATTATTGTAAATGGTTCTCATTTTAAAATTTTAAAATTCCCATACAAAATTTCACGTAAAATAAAGCCACAAGACATTAATATAAAACAAATTCCACTGTGAATGGCCAAAATAATTTTACGGCATAAATAAGTTAATTCTACAGAGATTACAATACAAATTTGGGAGAAATTTGCTTCATTTAGCTCGATACACGAAGCCCAGAGATATTAAATAGCTTCGATATCCTGTTTATAAAGGGTTTTTCAATAAGAGCGCTACAAAAGTTTTTTTTAAATAAAACAAAAACGGTTTTGGATATCAATGAAATTCTTTATTCCTGTGAAAGTACGTTCGATGCCATTATGTACGGAAATCGATCTCTTTTGCATGGCCACCACGGGCACGCTTGCAGAAGTCCAGACGCTGAACCCAATTTTCAAGCATAAATCGGCCGATACTGCTGCAATTTCACGTTCGATATTCGTACGAAGTTCATCAATCGTCGCTGGCTTGTTGGCATAGACCTTAAACTTGACGTAGCCCCACAGGAAATAGTCCAACGGCGTCAAATCGCACGACTGAGGCGGCCAATCGACTGAACCATTTCGTGAGATAACACGTTCTCCAAACTTGGTTTCCAATAAATTGATTGTGACATTCGCTGTGTGGCTTGTGGCGCCGTCCTGTTGGAACCACATGTCCTCTAAGTCCATATCATCCAATTGGGGCCAAAAATATTCGGTTATCATTGAACGGTAGCGATTCCCATTCACAGTAACGTGCCGGTCTTGATCATCACGGAAGAAGTACGGCCCAATGACGCCGCCGGCCCATAAACCGCACCAAACCGTAATTTTTTCGGGATGCAATGATGACTCATGGAGTACGTGTGGATTGCTGTCTGACCAATAACGCATATTTTGTTTATTGACGAAGCCATTCAGCCAGAAATGAGCCTCATCGCTGAAGATGATTTTTCGATGAAAATCCGAATCATTTTCAAGTTGTTGCTCAGCCCAATTCATGAACATACGACACTTCTGGTGGTCAAGCGGCTTCAGTTCTTTCGTCAATTTGATCTTGTAAGGATGTAGGCCAAGATATTTTCGCAAAGTTCGCCACAACGACGTCACAGAGATGCCCAACGCTTGAGAACGACGTGTGCGAGACACATTTGGGCTTTCTTCAACTGAAGCTTCAGCGGCAGCAATATTCTCGACACTACAGGCACTTCTTTGTCTCACTAGCACGGGAACATATTGTACTGTGCCTGTGGATTCAAATTTTTCTACTAGACGCTCAATTGTTGATCTGCTGGATGATTATGACGACCATAAATTGGACGTAGCGCTCTTAACGTTGAGGCCACTGACTCCGAATTTCGGTAGTAAATTTTAAAAATTTCGACTCGTTGTTGGCTCTTATATCTTTCCATCATGAAATGGCAAACCTTACTGAAGAGAAATGTCAAAAGAGCGGCAAGAAATATGGCGTCATTTGCTGTCCCTGTCTTTCTACTTTTGTAGCGTCCCTGTTGAAAAACCCTTTAGCAAGAACTGTCTAGCTTCAACCTTAGACCACACCGCTTTTTTGTTGGCTAATCTTTTACCACCGAGCCGTTTTTTCAAGTTTGGAAATAGAAAATAATACGAGGGAGCCAAATCTGGCGAATAAGGTGTGTGATGAAGCAATTCGAACTTTAATTCATGGATTTTGGAAATCGCAATAGTGAATGTGTGTGCTAGTGCATTGCCGTGATGAAACACTTTATTTTTCGCCAAACGCTGCCTTCTTCCCTTAATTTCATTACTTAAACCTGCAACAAGTTTGCATAATACTCGATGTTGATTGGTTTTCTTTTTTGAGGGTAATCAATAAAAAAAAAAACAGACGACGCGTCGCGATGTAACCCAGCCTGCAGATGGAACTGTCTTCGCCTTGAACACAATTTTCCCATTTCAGTCCACTGTTTTGACTGTTCCTTTTTGAAGTGGTATATTGGTGTGTCGTAGAAGGTTGCGAATCGACGCAAAAACTGGACTTTATCGCTAAACACTACTGACACATCTTCACGACGCGACCCAACTTACAAAATATATCCATATTTACGGACAATATCCGATGTATAGCCCTTTTTGAAACGCCTTTGATTTCAGCTAGCTCATGCACCTTCAGCCGACGATCATCCAATTCCATTTTGCGGATGTTCTTAACCGTCGACCACTACGGTGTTCGTCCTCGCACGTACGGCCTCATTTAAACTCTGTCCCATTAAAAAAAAAAAAAAAAAAAAAAAAAAATGTGATGCCGTGAAACTTAAAACATTTTTTATACGGTTGCCACTTTTCTTCTAAGTAATTTTTTTTTCAAATTACGTCAGTTTTGTTTGTTCTGGGACCGCCCTCGCATTTAAGGCTTTAGAAAATTAACTTTCCTTTTATTTTATTTTTTTATTTTGATATACTTGGATGCTTTCCATCTATTGCGAATGACGCCTTATAATATTATAAATTTTCAATTTGTCTATTCGAAATACGAGAAATTAATTTATTTAACACACTCGTCTAAAGTCAGGCCTACGATCAGTGTGGTTGAGAATCAGTTTTCATACCGTACAGTTTCTACTACGTATTAATCTCAGAAGATACAACTCTGTTCAAACAAACAATCGTTATTTTTGAATTTTTTGAATATTTATGCATTTATACTTCTAATTTCCATTATTCTTTAGGTGACTTTAGGTGAGTGTGTTAAAGCGCATGACCAAAAAGTTCAAGTACGAGTGAGATGGACGCAGGTTCAAACCTCATGGCCGCACTAATTAGAAAAATTTCATATAGAAACAATCTATTCAATTAAAACATAACAATTATCACAATGTTCAATAAATCGCTGATGAAGGCTGAAATGCCAGGAACCAGTCCGATTAAGTGTAATAATGAATTTTAGAAAAATATGCTTTCTTCTTCTCTACCACGCACCATTGAAAATAATGCTTTTCATCTATTGTGAATGACTCCTTATAATATTATTAAGCATGAAACCAATTAAATATAATTTTAACGAACTCATTAAATAACGTTCTTGTTTAAAATAGAAATACAAATACAATTTAATTATTGTGAATGGTTCTCTAATTGTATATGCTAAATACCAGAATTAAATTCATTTAAAACGTAAAATAAAGTTGACAATATGAAAATTTGGAAGGAATTAATATAAAATAAACTCCATTTTTGTAGTTTTTTCGTATTTCTGGAAAAAAAGTATGCTTTAAAAAATATAAGTAGATTTTTACGAAATCCAAATCTAAAAATTTTAAAAATATATATAATTACTGTGAACGGTTCTCTATTTGATTTAAAAAAAAAAATTAAAAATACTCATAATAGGTTCTCTATTTGTTTAATCTAAAATGGATTTTATTAAAACGTATTTTTTTTCCAAGATATTAATCTCAAACAAATTCCCTGAATGGCAATTTAAAAAAAATTAACATGTAAAGATTTTTTTTTTAATTTAGAAAATTAAATATGTTTTTTTTTTATTTTTTTTTTTTTTCAAAACAAAAATGCTTTCCATAAAATTTACGCACCTATTGTAAATGACTACTTATAATATTATTGAGCATAATAGAAGTTAATTAGATTTTTAACGAAATCAATGTTTCTTTTTTTTTTTTTTATATATATTATTATTATATTATTATTATTATTATATTATTATTATTATTATTATTATTATTATTATATTATTATTATTATTATTATTATTATTATTATTATTATTATTATTATTATTATTATTATTATATTATTATTATTATATTATTATATTATTATATTATTATTATATTATTATTATTATATTATTATTATTATTATTATTATTTTTTTTTTTTTTTTTTATTATTTTTAGTATTCTATAAACCAGAATTGAATTTACTTTGAATTCCCTCAAACACTTTAAAATTTGGTTTCTATTAAAAAGTAATACAACGTAAAAAGGGTACAATTTTTAAAACAATTAATATCAAGTAATGGTCCTTCCGAATACAGAAATTAAATAGCAATTTATAATAAATTTAAAATAATTTTACCGAATATTATATAAAGCTTTACAAAATTAACTACGTACTTTCTTCGTTTTTTTTTTTTTTTTTTTTTTTTTTTTTTTTTTTTTTTTATAACAATGATTTCCATCCGTTGTGAATGAGTCCTTATAATAATATTTTTTTATATATTTTTTCTTTCTAAAAAATTAACAAAAAAAAAAAAAAAAAAAAAAAACAAAAAAAATGGTAATGGTTCTCTATTTATTATCTATTCTAAATTCTAGATTAAAAAAAAAAAAAATCAAGAAAGTAATGTCACACACATTTCATTGTGAAGGCTTATAATAATTTATCGCGCAAATAAGTGAATTTATAAGGCTTTAAAACATTAAATAATTTAAATATTTTTTTTGTGTAAATCAAATATGCTCTCCCCAAAACACCTATTATGAATGACTGCTTTTAAATAGGAAAAAAAATTCTATTGTGGAAGCAAAAATGAAATAGAAATATGAAATAAATTTTAAATGATTTTATTACTTAATAATGTTAATATTCCGTGAATTTCCATTACAGAAGTCAATTTGTTCATTGTGAATTATTAATAAGTCTATTTTCTTTTAATGACAAAATAAATAAAATATTTTATAATTTTATTTCAAATTTATATGAAATATTATACGATTATTGTAAATGATTGCAAATTAATCTAGACTGAATAACAGAAGAACATTTTTTGAAATTTCTGCTGAAAAATCAAATTAGATTTTTAGCTACAACCTAGAAGAATGTATTAAAATGTGCAGCAAATTAATTTTAATGAAATCTCATTGTCAGTTGTTACTTAGAAATTGAATTGGAATGCGAGAATTTTATTTAAAATTTTAATAAATCTTAAATGATTTCATTAATTTAAACAAATTTTAATTGGTTTTTTTATAACATCGTATATATTAACAAATAACATTGTGAATGGTTATTCAGAAAGTGAGTTGTGAATGTGAGCATTAAATAAAAAGAAAAAAAAAAAATAAATAAAATTGTTTAAAATAATACTTAATATTAATATTGCAAACAGAAAAATATTATTGTGAATGGCACTTCATAAATAACATAATTAAATCCCATACAATCCAAACTGGTTTTTACTACAACATAATAGTAAATATCGAATATTAACTTAAAAAAAAAAAATAAAAATAAAATCTAAACAATGTAAATGCTTTTCCATTAATCTATTCTGCATACTGGAAATAAATTTATGTAAAATTCAAAAAAAAAAAAAAAAAAAAAAAAAAATTAAATTGGTAAATTGGTAAATAAATCAAAATTTATGGGAAATTGTTATTTAACAAAATCTATTTTCAATGGTTATTAAGCAAAGAAATTATGCGGAGCAGAATTGGATGTAAATTTTTATTAAATTTTAAATGATTGTATTTTCTAAAATGTGGTACATAGTATTCCACAAATTTTAAATCCACAGAAAAGAAATTTTATTTTCTTTTTACTAAAATATCTATTGTGATTACAAAAAAAAAAAAAAAAAAAAAAAAAAAAAAAAAAAGCTGTAAACAACATATCTTAATTAATATAAAATATTAATATTGAAATTCTTTTTAATTGTTTTATTCTGAATACCACAATTAAAAATTTGCACCGAAAAAAAAAACTGTTTTTGGGTTTCTCTTACAACTAAAAAAAAAAAAAAAAAAAATGTACAGAAAATTGGAATTAAACTAATACCATTGTGAATGGTTAATAAGAAAGTGAATTGTGAAGGCCAGAATTAAATATATTATACTCCAAATGAACGGTAATATTCCAAAAAATTGGCTATAAAAGTGAATTGTTTATTGTGAATGGTTTGCAAGTCTATTGTGAATGCTAAGAATAAAAAATATTAAAAAAAAATTAATAATATCTTATAAATGTTTCTAAATGAAGCTAAAAACTGGCGATTAAAAAATTTTCATTTGTGAATTGATAATATATCGACAAGCCTCAATTGTGAATGGAATAATAAAACTAAAATCCTAATTCTAATAAAAATAAAATAAATAAATTAATTAATAAAACCAAATTTTAATATTTTTAGATAAATAAATTATAAAAAGCCTAACAAATATTTAACTAACTCTATTGTGAGTAATTTTAAATGCAACATTATAAATGACAAAACTCTTCATACATGTATAGAGCCACCTTCAAAGTGACCTTGTTTCGTTGATGTGTCTGCATTTTGGTCTGAGTGTGAATAGTGTAATATCAACAAATCCTTTTAAGGATTTACTACTACACTTTAATCTTTAGCCATTACATATATTCTGTGTGTAAATTTGTATATAAAATTATAGAAAACTCGAACAACTACACTAATGATGAAATTTCTACATGAATTTATATTCGATGCACGTAATGCTGAGGATGTAGCATTAACGGCTCAAGAAATGGTAAATAATATTAAATCTTAATGTTTTCTTTCTTTTTCTTTAAAAAGTAAATTTAACAAACTTTTTGAAATATTTAAGGATATTGAGTAAAAACTTAATATTACGAAAGAAAATCTTTCAGATTCCAGAAGAAGATCTAAAATTTTTAGATTTTTTTCTATTATTTTTCTGAAATATTTAATTAAAATTTCTAAAAACTAAAAAACAATATTTGTGAATGGTTCTGTCTTTACATCTTATATATCAAAATGGTGTGCTATAAAGCAGAAATGAACTTAAAATATATTTTTTAAATATAAATTAGATTCTACGTTTGAGCTACTCGAGCCGTAAATGAGCTACTTCGAGCCAAACGAGTAACTCAAGCAATAAAAACTGAATTTTTTTCATTTTTGAAATCGGCGCGGAATTACTGGCGCGGGCAAACTACTATTCGAAAAAGCTTGACCACTTTCCATCATTTTACAAAAATTTTCCAAAAATGGTATGATTTTACCTATTTTCGAATTAGTTATATTAATAGATAACTGTACTGAAATATTGAAAGATTCTCATAAAACCTGTGGACTTGGATAACTACTACTCGAAAAAGATCAGCGCCTTTCCATTCAAATGTATGAAAATATGTTTTCCGTATGTGTGTGATGTCTTAAAAAAAAAAAAAAAAAAAAATAAAATAAAATAAAAATAAAAAATAAACCACTTGGAAAAAACTTTTATGTCCGTTTTCTCAATAGGCGAATATCTTTTATCCCAACGAGAAACTGCCGATTAAAGGAATCTGGTTTTCTCAATGTGTGGTTTGCTTTTATTTTGTCGCAAAGCTTACCGGCACTCACCTGCCAATTATTTATTTATCGTACAAATAAATTATTCTCCCAACTTTCGTATCAATTGTGAGAGGCATTGCCAACTGAAAATAATTCTCTCAACTTTCATACGTATTTTGAGAGGCATTGCCAACTGAAAATAATGTTTTTGTCGGTACATTGAGAAAACCAAAATTGTTAACCGGCAGTTTATCATCAGTCCAATAAATTTATGTCCTGGTTAAGTACCAGGCAGTTTAACGATACATTGAGAAACCCGGCATTAGTATTTTAATTTCAATACGCATATATGTAGAGAATATGTTGTATGTAGAGAATATGTTGTATGTAGAGAATATGTTTAAAAAAATTTCAAAGCATTCTGACAAAAATGTAGGCGCTTGGGAACAACTACTCGAAAAAGATCAGAAATTTTGCTAAAGTGTAAAAAAATTAATATTAATAATTTTAAATTTTTACACTGTCATTGCCTATATTTATTCATATATAACTCATAAAAAAAATTTAAACCATTCCGACCAAAACTGTGGCTTTGGCACTCCTCCAAAGGTATGCTGATCAATTTTAGCAATTCACAATTCAACACAATTATAATTAAATTCGATGAATTGTGAATTGGCTAAAATTGATTAGCATACCTTTAGGCCCATATATAATATTTCTAACTAGTATAGCCCAGCACTCGAAATTCGATTGCAAATTCTAGAAAATGTTTTTTTAATCTATGTACACTGCCGATCAACCAAATAGACTCACAGTTTTTTTTATTTTTTTTTTTTTAGAAAATTGAGTTTCACAAATTATTATATGAATATAGTAAGTGGGAAAAAGTAATTTTTTATTATTCATTAATCAATTTCAAATTAAACAAAACAAAAATTAGCATTCTAAGCTTAAAATTAAATTTTTAACATTTTTTTTAAGTTACCCTAAAAAAGTAGTCTATTTTATCGCTCAACCGAATAGACTCAAGGACTTTAATTTTATTAAAACCACAAATTAATGAAAAGTCAAAGTAAAAAAGTATTCTCTTATAATATTTACACGTTATTAATAATGAGTAAAGCCACCTTTATTTGAAATAACTTCAAAAATTCGGTCAGGGAGTGAGTCGTAAAGTGATTTTGAATAGTCCAAGGACACTTCGCTCCAGGCGCTCAAAATGGCTGCTTTTAGTGCTTCGACGCTTTCAAACTGTCTGCCAGATTGATACACCTTACGTGTGAGCCATCCCCATAAATTTTCAATTATATTGAGATCAGGAGAGTACGGAGACCACTCCATTAACTTTACATTTTGTTCATTTATCCACTTCTTTACCACTCGAGAGGTGTGGATTGGGGCATTGTCCTGTTGAAATGTCCAGGGTAATGATCCAAAAATGTTGGAAAAATGGGAAAATGCATTTTGGAGTACTTCTTTGTATTTATTTGCATTCATCCTGGATGAAACAAATTGAATTTCAAATGTCCCATAATAGGATATGGCGCCCCACACCATAATACCCCCCTCATGACTATGGTGACGGGTTAAAAAGTGTTCCTCCTTTCTTAAGTCATGGAAGTAATAATTATAGCCGTCTGGTCCATCCAAATTGAAGCGTTTTTCATCAGAAAAAACGACTTGATGCCACTCCCTATTCCATGCCATGTGATTGCGGGCATATACACAGCGACTTTGCTTAGGAACATCGGTAAGTGGTGGTTTTTTTTTCATTATTAATCTCTTTAGATGTTTAGCTTTACGAATTACACGTCTCACGGTAGCTATACTGGCATTTACACCCAAATTTTGGCGAATTTTGACTGCAGAACATGTAGAGTCTGACGTCTCCCGAAGAATCCGTCACTCTTCGCTGG
This sequence comes from Cordilura impudica, assembly GCA_963682025.1. Classification (NCBI taxonomy): domain Eukaryota; kingdom Metazoa; phylum Arthropoda; class Insecta; order Diptera; family Scathophagidae; genus Cordilura; species Cordilura impudica. Next base: position 315,772,618 of record OY821517.1, on the reverse strand, counting down.
TCGTTAGTGCTTTCCCTGTCGGCTTATGCATATTTTTTCCATAACCCGATGGATTTCTGATAAAATGACTCACAACAGATTGACTTCTGCCAATCTTTTCAGCGATTTGTCTAGTTGTAAGTTTACTATCATGATACGCCAATATTTTGCCTCTTTCCTCCAAGGTTAATGTTGTACCACGACCCATTTTGTTTTTAATTATTTGCAAATTGCACTAAAAGACTGTATTCAACTTTTTGTTCCAGCAGCTAATCAGAAACTAAAATTACACCCTTTGAGTCTATTCTGATGATCGCCAAAAAAGCACATGTTTTTGACATTGTCAAAGCAAAACAAAAATATTTAATAATTGTAAATTTTTTGCATCCACTTCTTATCTCTATTCGTTTGTCTATTTCTTTGCTCTAATATAAATAACAAAAATTGTGCAATAGCTTCTTGCACAAAGAAGATAATCAAAAATTAAAAATAAAAAAATTTTGAGTCTATTTGGTTGATCGGCAGTGTATGTAAAAAATTTATGAATATTTAAATGAGCCTAAAGTTATGCTTATCAATTTTAGCAATTCGCAATTAAAAACAGCGTGAGATATAAAAATTTAACTCATTTGCCTTAACAGGGTGTAACGACATATTATAAATATTTTATTTTATTTTATTTAATATATTTTTAAGACAGATTAAACATAAATTTTATCATTCTCAGCTTCACTTCCATATCAACTATAACTATGCCAATTTTTACACTCCTCCGTGCCCGCTTATTGCTTAAAAAGGGAACTAAAAATTTACCTTCACGTATAAATATATAGATAAATATTTTATTTTATTTAATTTAATATATTTTTAACACATATACATAAATTTTATCATTCGACACTTCTCCTCCATATGGACTATAACTGTGCCAATTTTCACAAAAAATTTTCCCTCACGTATTAATATATAGATGAATTTCCATCACGACTACCATTTCTTTTCTGTGTACAGTTGCAATTACATCGACATAATCTTCATAAAAATTCAAGTATTTTGACAATACAAAAGTGTGAAAATTTGCTCTTATTTCATGTTTGAGATAACTTTACAGAAAATTTTTCACAATGACTTAGCCAAAAGTTGTCTTTTCTAGAGTTGAAAATCTAAGGCCAGTATTTCTTGTAAATTCCAAACTATTCTTATAATAATTGTCGGCTGGCCGACCACTTTCCATACAAATATATGAAAAGATTCGCTCTATGGAAGAAATTAAAGAATTAATACTGAACTAAAAATTAATACAGATTGTAGTCCCTCGTATCAACTAATTATTTTCCTAAAATATTGAAACACTCGGATGAAAGGTGTGAAAAGGGCGAACCTACTACTCGATAAAGATTAGTACTTTAAGAAAAAATATTTTTTTTTTTAATTGTTTTTTCAACAATTGCTGCCGACTATATTCGTAGATTACTCATTTTTATACCCTATACCTCTATGTGGTTTGGGTATAATGACTTTGTGCTGCTGTTTGTAACAACCAAAAATATTTGACCTAGACCCATCTTTAATTATACCGATCGAATCAGAATCACTTTCTGAGTTGATTTAACAATGTCCGTCCGTCCGTCTGTGTGTCCATGTAAACCTTGTAATCAAACTGCAGGTCGCAAATATGAATATATTTTGATGAAATTTGGTATATAAGTTTTTATCGGCCATGGGATGAACGCTATTGAAATTGGTGAGAATCGGTCCATGTTCAGACCTAGCCCCTATACAAATTACCCATATGAAATCGACATAAATTGCCATAAGATCCAAATTGTCATATAGATCTTACTCAAATTGGGTTTGTATGCGTTCATTACATCCATTAATGAGTAGTCCAAAAATGATCCCTTTGACCCCATATAGAGCTGCTTCCCGATCTTCACTTAAATCTATTAAAAAACAAAAATATTGCACTGATTCTTCTCAAATTTTGTTTGTATATATTTTTGCAAAATACAAGAGACTTTACCAAACATGATCAGGATCGGTCCATTTTTGGACCTAGTCCCTATACAGATATAGCATCCGATATGAACTTTTTCATATCTGCAGCCAAAAAAATTAATAAAAATCCAACTCAAATTTGGTTTTGGCTTATTTTCTATGTCCAGTTAGTTGGGCCTAAGAGATAGGGTTTCTAAACGCATGGTATAGGGTATCGTATAGTCGGTCTAGACCGACTATAATTTTCTTACTTGTTAATTTTGAAGCCATTCCGACCAAATTTGTGCTGTTGGCGAATTACTATCGAAAAAGATCAGCCACGTTCTATACACTATGAATTTTTATTCTTTAAGGCAAGTAGTGTCAACGCCGCACAGTGGCGCCATTTGAGTTTTTTCGTTGCAAAAATCATATCTTTTGAACCGAATAACATAATTGAACAGTTTAAACAGCATATGATAGATAACTGTTCAGCCTATGAAATGAGCGTTTGGAAAGGGTGCTACGCTTTGTAGGGGCCTACTTATGGGTTATCAAAGTTAAAATTTGTAGAAAAATCAATTTTATGGTAACTAAAAAAAAATTATTTTTAGATTTTTATTGTTTTTTTTTTTTTTTTCTTTAGGGTTTTATGTTTGAAATTATTACCCAACAAATTAAAAAAAACTACTTGTTTTTTAAATTTATTTTTTCAATTTTCTGTAAAATATTCATCACAATTCGTAAGAGAAGGTATATCTAAAAGACTAATCATTTCTAAACTATAATTATTTTCTAACTCTATTCGTGACTTCACATGCCGCAGGAAAGAAATAAGTGGATCGGAAGATGCTGCCAACATGTTGAAGAGGTCCTCATTTTGCCTTACCCTTGATGCTTTGAATGTGTTCTGCAATCTATATTTTTTATAAAATTTGTTAAGAGACTCCTGTGCTTCTTCACAAAGCTCTCCAATTGGCAAAGACTGGTACTCAATTATATCTTTGCCATGCGCCAATATCTTATGGACGGTCGGGGTCAACTTCTTCTGTGGATACATATCTGCTAAAAGAGATGCAGTTTTCGATGCATATTCTCCATATTTTGTAGAATTGACATTTTCTTTGCAGTTTAAAACATTCAAGATCGTTCCCAATCTTTTCACGATTTGATTGTCAATTCCAGTGATTCTAGTTACTGCCTCATCATTTTTAGTTACTGCCTCATCGTTTGAGTAACCGTATCCGTGCTTGGGACAGTCTACTTTAAGTCCAACTTGTTTAAAAAAAGCATCCTGTATTTGCTTCTTTCTGATCTTTTCCTTATCCTTTATTGATGTATTTTCATCGAAGTTTTCCTCCTCTTGTGGTTGGGTATACGCCAGTTTTAGCAAGAACTCCATACACCTTATCCTTGCGTGCAATGGTGACATTCCATATTCGTAATTCTCCTCGTTTGTAGAATCGTTTAAATTACCAAAGTTCTTCTGACTCTTTTTGCAAATCGGGCATGACAATGTTGAGGTTGTTCCTGTCAGTTCGTTTACGACTTTTCCGTCAACCATGGTCAGTTGGAACTCGTAATTGCATTCAATATATTTTCCTTCTCCAATTTGCAGCTTTGTAGGCTTAATCTTGCTTATTTGTTCTTCAATGTCCTTCACCGTGGTCCTTATGAGTTCTGCCGATTCCCTTGCAAACTGAAACATTATTGGTCGGCAATAATGCACTGATGGCGGACGTGGATTTTTCCAGTGTAGGGAAACATCAGATTTTAGCCGCAAAGGAACAACAGATGCCATAAACATATTTCCGTCCGATATTGTAGCGTCATCGGAAGATATCCTTTGCTTATAAACGCTTTGTCCGGATGATCCATCGCAGCCCCATTTGCTGATCAATGTCAGTTTCTCATTTTCAGGAAGACTCTCCAACAACCGTTTTGCTGTATGGCCCATGAGATCCTGCAGATTGGCTTTCACAGAGACTTCCGTAAACTCCGTATGCAGTGGTCGTGAATTTATTTTGGCTTGCGTAATATGCTTGTATCCTGGTAAAACGTCAGCCCCGTGTCGCATCAGGGATGCCCGTAGTATCTCATATTTTTCTTTGGAAAGTTGTAAGTCCATAAACAAGGCCAAGGCTTCTTCGGAACCATACTTTTTAATGTGTGCGTTTGTGGGCGTGGGAATGCTTTCCTTAATCCTTTTTAGTCGCAGTGGGCTTGCATCAGCAACAGATTTTGTAATCTGCGACCTAACTCTTTCACTATCCTTTGTATATTTAATAGACAGCGCGTCCGATAAATGCTTCGTGGTCAAGTCATTGGTGGCATCGGCAAGTTTCCTCTTTCTTGTGAAAATTGAACACTCCTCAATACTTTTTTTTGGCCTTCCTTTTGCTCCTCTGGTTGATGTGGTGGGTTTATCTACTGCCAATATATTCAGGATGGTGTCTTCATTAAGCCAGTCCTCGTATTTGGAGTTGAAGTTATGAATGGTTCGATTAGATTTCACCCATTTTGCCTTAATATTTGCATATATCAGATAAAAATTATTTTTTATAATTTCGCTTCTCTCAATATTTCCGTATAAGCTATCAAGTTCTTCTAAAGCAGCTTCCGTGAAAAACTTTGGTGTGGTTGACCTTCTAAACAGTTCAAATAATTTTAAATTGTTTAACGCCATGGTTTCAGTATTTGTTGCCCCAACTTTCAGTCGTAGACTAATCCAGGCATTATGCTTATTTTTCAATATATAGGCTTATGCTACCATGCCTAAAAATTTACCTGTTCCCTGCATACATATGGATTTAGGCTGAATTATGCAATTTTGATATTATGCTCGTGTCTAAATAAGATTTGTGCCTACCTGAAGGGACCATAAGTCAATATTGTTCTTGACCATTTGTACTCCAAAGTAATTTTTAAGTGAGGTGCGTACCTGCGAATTTCAATGAGTAGTTTTTGTGCATCCTGTTTCTGTAACAGAATATTGGGAGTAGACTTTGGCAGAGGCTCACAGGTAGACAACCGACTTAAAATGCAATTTTCAAACTATTAGATCAAACTACTGTCAGTCAAAACATGTAAGGGATGCACGCCATACAATTTCTTCAACCATGTCTTTTAAACCTTTTTTACCTCTAGAAGCCAAACGGGCACGTACGGGCAGATAAAACCTTTTGAATTATGTAAAGAAATAATCAAAGAACATGTTTTGCAAATATGGCAAATATAGAAAAATATAGATTTTTTTTATTTTCCGTCAAAGTTGAAAAATAGTGAAAAAACGGATAGTTTTTAAATAGTGATTTACCAGGAGAAACACAAAGCAAACAGTTAATTTTTTTTTTTTTATCATTATACATTTAATAAATACATCAATCAATAGAAACAAAAAATAAAGCGATTCGTTACCTATTTTTCGTGATATTACACCTGAAATCGCAACAAATTGACTAAAAATTGTGTGTTTTTTTGAAAACCGAAAGTCGGTCAACTTTGAACGGTTATATCTTCTAAACTAAAAATGTGATATTATTAAGAGTAGCATATTTGAAATCGTTGAAAAGTTTCCTATAACATTGGTTTATTCAAAACTTCGTCGGCGCACATGAAAATTTTGATTTTTGCAACCTCGTTTGCTCTACGGGCAGCACTGTGCGCCATTTTGTTTTTTTTTTTTTTTTTATCGATTAACCCTTTTAGCGCTAAGACCGTCTACAGAAGGTCATCATTAAACTCAATTTTTTTCAAATACAATTATTTTCAACGGCGCCAGTTTGAACATGCTCAGTTAAGTAGTTTGATCAAGATTTTGGTAAAATTTGACGCAAAAATTATTTGTGATTTGGCGCAAATTAAAAAAAAAAAAAAAAAAAAAAAAATTTATTTTCCAATAGCAGAATCGACTCGGGAAGTAATTTGAAGTTATATATTGATAATTATTAGTTTGATTTACGAAGAAACATAAAAATATAGACGGCAAAAGTGTTTTTATGTTTTAAGAATATGTCGCGACAAAGCGAAGAAGCTAAAGACTATGATCAGCAGAAAAAAATGAATCTTTCTTCAATGTCTGATAAAGAAATTGCAGATTTGATGGATTCAATTCAAGATGATGAATTCGAAAACCTAGTTGACACCTCGAAGATGAGCTTAAAAAGGAAGATAATACAATGATAACCGATTGTTTGAAACTACTGGATGCCTCAACGTTTGTGAATGCAAGTTAGCTCGACGAATGTCAACAAATTTCAACTTTGGTGGAAAATACAATACATGTGAATACAAAGCCACAGGATGAAATTGCAATTGAATTACCCGAATCGATACCAGCACAACCAGAGCCCTAAGCAGAAGCTACAACGCCGTTAAAGTCAAAGAAAAAAGAAACCTCCGGACCATAGTGGCTTCACTGGAGGAGGTTGCAGTTTGTATTTTTATGTCGATTTCCCGATTTTATTTGGGAAAAAAAATATTGAAATGCACTGCAGTGAATACGGCTTTTGTCAACGATGAATAACCACCGGCCAAAAAAGGTAATGCAGGATCCCAGAAAAGTTGCGACATATATGGAATTCGTTGGTTCGGTTTACGATGTCGACAGTTCTGTGGAAGGACACGAAGTATGTCAGACTGTACTCAACATATGTTGGCACTAATGGAATCTTTTATGGGTCGCAATGGACTCAAAACCAAACACAGGATATGGCAACCAGGATTTTTAACCATCTTCTTGACATGGCTGTAACAACGCTTTCGTTTATCTCAGACTCAATGCTGAAAAAAATTGATCCGCTGACAGAAGTTGCTTTGATTTTACGTGCGTGCCTGTCTTAACGACTTAACCACACGGTGGTTTTAGCACTAGGTGAGATACAATGCGTCCACCAGCGCCCCTACCTTAGATGGATAGCAAGCTAGGAGAGATGATTTGGCATACTCTCCTTTTGCTATTAGGTTGGCCCGATCTTAAAGCCTTCTACTGTATGGGTCGTAGAACACGGTTGAATGCAACTCCACATCGAACTGTGTTCTTCCCGCGATTTTGGGATACCACAGCTAGCACGAAATTCCCCGAGGGGCCGTTCCCAAAAAAGTTATATACGGGTACAACACCTTGTTGTTGGTCATCAGCAGCACTTGGAAAAACACATACCTTCAATAAAACGCACATTTCTCTACTACGTTCGTTCTTACTAGCTGTTATTATCAGGTGGCCCTGATATGTACACGGAACGTTGTAACAACATTTCAACCGATATCCGTCTCATCCGCGAAACGCTGTATTGTCAAATGACTCTTCCATCCAACACTCTTGTCTTATAATACTATCGTAATGGTCCTCTTTGCCAGGTCTGGTACAGGCTCACCCATTCACGACATGGATTCTTCGACTCATGTCTTCATCCGTCTACTACGCTCTGAACTTACTAATTGCCGCCATCATGCTAGATGATGCTTACGTCAACGTTCCGTACTTGGCTTTTCAACTGGTCTCCGACTCGTCTTGGACGCTGTATTGACATGTGCACCTGCCTCAAATGCCTTCGACTCATCTTCGACCCACCCTCTCGCTCAAATTCCTCCGTCATGAAATTCCTTGTCAGGATTACTGACGCACCCACACCCGGCCTCCTTTTCGCCCATGTAACATCTTTACGTTCATTTGCACCTTGGCGCCCAACACAATTATGGGATGTGACAACCATTTCATCTGGTAGGTTTTGACACCTCCAGTTTTATGTTTCTGCTTTTGCTGCCTTTGACTTTGACAACGCTGTGAGGTAACTTTGGGCTTATAGCTCTCCCGTGGTACCTATTTATAGCCTCAGGTAAGGCTTCGTTGCCAGTCTGGCCACATATTAGCCGCTACCAAGTTATTCCCCAAACAGAATAGTACTTGGTGGACCTGGCCTTAACCTTTAGCCAGAATTAACTGGCTTTGCCTAGCGTTGCCCGGGAGCACCACTTGGAGGTAGGTTATAGGCATGGGCGAAGTATCAACCGTCACTGGCGAACCAGTAACTTTATGATACAACTTTGCTCCCTGATTCGCTGACAATGATGAAATGCTGAAACACATGATAATGTATGAATTTCGCTTGAGCATTGCAAGCGAAACGATCAATTGGCCGTCCATCCAACTGTCAGCAATAATCAAATTAATAATTTTCCTGAATCGTGATAAAAATCACCTGGAGCTTCCACGTACAAACTTTTTTGATAGTGGAGACTAGAACCAAAATTCTCATAACAAAATACTTCATATTTCGATTCCAATGGTTAAGGGGTTAACTAGTTTAAAATCAGTACCTGTGTAAGTTGAATTATCTCTGTACTACTATATGATTTCTATTTGGTATCTATGTAGATAGGTCTCGTTGAGAAAGTTATTAAAAATATTGGTCTATTCTATGAAGCAGAATTGAATTTTATTTTTAAATTCCACCGAAAAATAATCTGAATTTGTTTTCTATTAAAATATAAGAAACATATCAAAGAAAGACACTTAATAAGAAATATTAAACAAATTCTATTGTGAATGATCATTCAAATGAGAACAATTAATTGAAATTTATAATAAATGTTAAATTATGTTATTACTTAAAAATTAATTTTCAATTTTTTTTGTTTCTGTTACTTTGCTACAGATCATTAACACTATCAAGGTATCGCAACATTGTCAACTTCATCATAATGATGACGATCCAAACCGTATATCTAGTAGGGTTGATTTGAAAAATTTACAATAGACATTTAAATTTTCATTCCATCATTAACAAGCCTTAACAAGCTCTACAATAAATTTTTTCCACTGTCTATTGTTTGTTTAAGTTTTTTTTTCTCTTTAAAAAAATAACTAACATTTAAATTAAAATAAATATTTTCCGGTTTCAATTATTGAACCATTTGTTATATCTTTAACCAAACAGCAAACACAAAAAAAAAAAAAAAAAACAAATAACAGGCAGACAGAAAAATGTCATCTATTTCACACATTCGCCCCATACTGAAATGAAAGAAGAGGGTAAAACATCAATGTACACTTTTTTTTTTCTCAGATATTTGAAATGTTATAGTGGAAAAAAATAAATGATTTTCTGCTTGAATACCTGCTTAAAGTTAAATTTATAAAATATATTATAGAGGGTTATATTTTTGTACATAAAACCGGAACTAGATGTAATAAAATTGGAAAAATTTATTACGCAAATTTATAGAAAATAAAAAGCAATTCTATTTCAAGGTGTGGAAAATGAAATGACAACTAATGCAATAAGTCATGAAATAGCAATCGAATTGACCTCAGATATTGTGAAGAATTTTAGTTTAACAAACATTTTTTTATTCAAATTTTTTTTTTTTTTTTATTAGTGTAATTTTTAAGAAACTTACTCTGTGGAAAGATTTGTTCAATTTTCAAGAACTTTACAACTTTAATGATAGCAAAACATTGTAAACTTTTAAACTTCTATACCAGAGTTGATTCAAACAATAAAAATAGAAGATGTTATGAAAGAAATGTATAAAATCTTAACCGTTATTTAAATATGTTTAGTATCTAATGTTTACTTTCAACTGTTTTTTAAACACAGTTGTATTTTTCACTGTTTCAATAATATAATTAACTAGCATGCCCTGTCTTGCTTCGCTACAACTTATTGTTTATTCAGTCGGTATAAAAATTATAAAATTTTTGGTCTTTCCTACTCTGGGCTGCTATATGTGTCCATGAGAAAAGCATGGGTTTTCCAATTCAACAAAGGATTGGCCTTGAATGTAGAATGCTATTGGCAACTTTTTATTTTAGCGACTTTTTGTGCGATTTTTGATTTGATGATTTTTGATTTTGGTGATTCCGTCCATATTTTCCATTTGTCAAAATATTTTTTATATAGGAGGTGCCACGCCCACTAATCGTATTATACCCATTTTTTTTAATCTACTCTCATTAATATCTGATGGACTCGTACAAACTGTCAAGGCTTTCTTCTGATATTTTGAAAAAAAAAAAAAAAAAAAAAAAAAAAAAAAAATAAATAAAAAAATGAAAAAAAAATAAAAAAATAAAAAAAAAAAATAAAAAAAAATAAAAAAAATAATAACTAGTATAGCCCAGCACTCGAAATTCGCGTGCAAATTCCAGGAAATATTTTTTTTCATAATTTTTTTTTCCTTTCAATGTTTTTTTTTTTTATCTATATATATTAAAAGAATGTATGAATAATTAAATGAGCCTAAAGGTATGCTAATCAATTTTATCAATTCACAATTCAACACAGAGCGCGTGATATACAATTTAAATCATTCGCATTAACATGGTGTAACGAATTATTATAAATATTTTGTTTCATTTAATATATTTTTAACACATATTATACAAAAATTTTATCATTCTCCGCTTCTCCTCCATATGAACTATAACTATGCCAAATTTCACACTCCTCCGTGCCCTCATTTTGCTTAAAAAGGGAATAAAACATTTTCTTTCACGTATTAATATATAGATAATATACTAATTTTTTAATTTTTCTTTATTTTTCATTCTCTTTGTAGGTAAGTTTTCGTTACAATTATGATGTAGCCAATGACTCTGAACAGGTATTTACATTAAAAATAAAAGAAATAACTTAAATTAATTAATTTAATTTGTAGGGAAGTTAAAAAAAAATTTTTTTTAATTTTTTATGAAAAACCAGTAAGAAAACTATAGTCATATGTCCAACTAATTGGATATGGAAAAAAGTCTAAACAAATTTTGAGTAGCATTGTTAAAAATTAGTTATCTGCCGATATAAAAAAAGTTCATATCGGATGCAATTTTTATATGGGGACTAGATCGAAAAATGAGCAAATCATGACCATATTTGGTATAGTTACTTATTTTTTGCAACAATAATATCAAACCAAATTATGAAATATTTTTGATTTTTGATAAGTTTAATTAAAGAACGGGAAGCAGTTTCATAGGGGCCTATAACTAAAAATGGTCCTACAGGTTTATTTTTGGACCACTGATTAATGGGTGTACACAGAAACCAAATATGACGAAGATCTATATGATAATTTTGATTCTTTGAGAACGACTTATAGATCTGAACATTCACCATTTTTTCACTAATTTCAATAGCGTTCGTCCAATGGCCGATAAAATGTTACATACTAAATTTCGTCAAAATGTATTCAAATGTCGTCAAAATGTATTCAAATGTATTTTGGGACCTGCAGTTTGATTAAAAGGTTTACATGGACACTCAGCCGTACATCGCTAAATCGGCTTAGAAAGCGATTCTCTGTGGTGGGTTATAAATAAAGCAATACTCAGGTCAATAATCTCTATGTTTCGCCTAGGTCAGAGGAATCCCTACACCATTACAGGCGTAATGATTTGTCACAGCTGTTCGATATCGGTTATATGGTACTTTGAGCATTCGTCGATAAATACACATTTGAAAAGCTTCTGGCTTCTTTTTATCCACTGCTTTTATGGTTCATACCTTTATTGCATATATCAAAACTGACCATATATGGGTATTGACGAATTGTGGAGGTTCATTTCATGACTGGTAACAACTTTTTTTAATGTCATGTCAATACGGCATCTTATTTCTTTCGAAACATCTAAATGGTCATTGATTGTAGCTCCGAGATATTTGAAACTCTGTACTCTGTCGACGTCCACCGGGGATGTAAATTTTTCGTCTTACAGTCTTCTAACCAAGCTGAAAATGTAATACTTTTTACTCGGCTTAATCCTAGAAGTGAAATATCAACAAATTCCACTGCGAGTACTGAAGTTGTGACGGCCTTAAATAAATTGAAGGACTGAAAATCGTCTGGGCCCGCAAACATCTCTGCAGAGCTGTTAAAATATGGTGATGATACGTTAGCAGAATTTCTCACACCACTGATAAATGCTGAGTAGCTTTACAATAAATTTGCTGCAGATGGAAAGAAGGTGTGGTGGTCACAATAGACAAAAAGGCGATCTTACACATTGTAAAAACCGGCCGTACAAAATGCAATAGATATAAAGTGATGGCGACCTTAATACTGCAACGAATCTCACCCATGATAGAACACATTTTGCGTAACGCACAAGCTAGTTTTAGGCCTGAGCGATCGTGTCATATCAATACTCTACGAATAATTGAATAATTAGCAGCGTACATCACACACTTGTACCTGTTTTTCATAGATTTTAAGCGAACTGTCGACACAATTTTCCACTCTAATACAAATATGGTAAGGCTCGTCACGCATATGCCTCTCTTCAACGAGTCTGACAGTCTTCTCAAATATGCAAAAAGCATAAGAAGGATATTTAATACAAGTGTTAAGTCGGTTCTCCTATATGGAAGTGAAACTTGGAAGTCACGAACACAATCTCCAAAAAATTATAAGTATTCATAAAGAAATGTTTAAAGCGGATACTTAAAATATTTTGGCCGTTGCGCATAAGTAACCAAAACTTGCTCCAAACATGCGAAATGAATCCAATAGATATTGACATTCGACGAAGAAAATGGAAATGGATTGGCCAACGCTTAGAAAAATAACACGGATGTCGCTAACGCATGTTTATAATTCAATCCACAGGGATCCAGAAACAGGGGACGCCCAAGAATTACCTGGCGAAGATCAGTCGAAGTCGTTCTTAATTTTTTTTTTATATAAAAAAAAAAAAAAAAAAATAAACATTCATTACTTGTTGTTGCTAGAAGCTCCAATAGGATTGATGTAATTATATTAATTGTAAGTACGAAAAAAAAAAAAAATTATCAGTATTCGCTTCAATGGAAAATAAAGCCAAGCTTTCACAACTGCTACTAGCGTTAGATAAGGCTGCTTCCTGTCCCACACACTATTTTAATTCTGGACTGTGTAATGAAAGAACCCAAAGTACCAAAGTGATATTGTCTCCGCAGGTGATATCTCTTTAATGGTCCATCGCTTGCCGGATAGTGATTCAAAGATTAATAAACTCTCCGATAAAACCAAAAATGTATAATTCACAATAAAATTTACGAAGACAAGGCTAATGCGTATCGGTACTCCCAATTTGTCACCACAATTAGTTGATGGTACTGAAATTGTAAAAGTAAAATCCTTCAACTACCTTGGCTGCACTATCACCTTAACAAATCGCAGAATAATAAGTTAAGAATATTCAACTGCAGCGTTAAGTGTGTGCTGCTATACGGATATAGTACTTGACCTTAAATAATATCCATATTTTGTATTGATATTAATAAATAAAGGACACATATATTATGTCGACTTATTAGTTTTGTATCTTTAAGGTGGTTATTTTTTCTATTCACAATCATGTATTTCGTTTTCCGTATATTCATCTTCAAGCCGTATGTTTCACCGTATCTACAGTCAGTTTTTCTACTAAAGGGTCCGCCAAATAACTTTTTTTTTTTTTTTTTTTTTTTTGAAAATGCTATAAAAAAAAACTACTGAATATTATCTCAAAATTCTTTTTTTATTTGAAAGTACAATCCTTCCGGTTAATAATGGAAAATAATTTCATTCAAATGGCTGCCTCGGCTGGCCATGCATTAGCCTACACGATCGGTCCAATTTTTAAGCACATTATCGATTGTGTGCAGCTGTATTTCACCAATGGCTTCACGAATATTGTCCTTTAAAGCGTCAATTGTCTCTGGCTTGTTGGCGTACCACTTATCTTTGAGGGCACCCCACAAATAATAGTCCAACGGTGTCAAATCGCAGCCCGAGGTGGCCAAACGACATCGGCTCTGCAGCTGATAATGCGATCTTCAAAAACAGGGCGCAAAACATCGAGTGTAGCTTCGGCTGTGTGGCACGTAGCGCCGTCCTGTTGAAACCAAATGTTGCCAATATCCTCCTCTTCAATATTTGTGAACAAAAATTCGTTCAACATGGCCCGATAACGATCGCCATTGACTGTAACAGCCACTCCTTGCTCATTTTCGAAGAAAAATGGCCCAATTATGCCTCTGGACCAAAATCCGCACCAAACAGTGACTCGTTTTGGGTGTATCGGCTTTTCAATGTATGCGTGCGGGTTTTCTGTGCCCCAAATGCGACAATTTTGCTTGTTTACATACCCGCCAAGATCAAAATGAGCTTCCTCTGAAAAGATGATTTTTTTTGACAAAATCGGCATCTTCTGTAAGTCGATCGCAGGCCCACTTAGCGAAGCGAAAACGCATTGGATGGTCAGTTGGCTTCAACTCCTGAACCAATTGGACTTTGTATGGCGTCATACCAAGGTCTGTATGCAAAATTCGTCTCAATGATGCCTCCGAAATGTTCAATTCTTGAGAACGACGGTGAATTGATGTTGATGGCGATTCACGCACACTTTCTGCCACAGCAGCAATATTCTCGGGTGTACGCACTGTTTTCGGCTTTTCGCGCTTTGGTTTATCGATGAGGATGCCAGTTTCTTTCACTTTTTTCACAAGATAACGAACATACGGAGCTGACGGTGCTTCTCTTCTTCCAAAATCCGTACGCAATTTTCGCACACATTCTGCAACATTACCATGATTTTCAAAGTAATGTCGCAATATTTCCCAGCGTTGTTCAAGCGTATACACAACCATATTCGTTCAGCGGAAGGATAAAACTAATTATCTGTCAAATCAGACATGAGCAAAGTGTTACCATTCACGAAATAAGCACTAGCTGAAAAAAAAAACGTTAGATGGCGGACCCTTTAGATCGTGGAGTTCAAACATACTAGCAGCCAGTAAGGTAGTGTCATCAGCATATATAATGTTATTGAGGAACAGTCCGCTTATATTTGTAAAAACTCTGTGGCCTAACAATAAAACACCAGTTTTTTTTTTTGGATTTGAAATCAATTTTATTCTTCACCATAATCTCCGTTAAGCACTTCTCCCAACGATCATCTAACATCTTGCTACCCTTGAAAAAATACGATTTGTCAATCCCTGGTATGACTTCTCTGGTATAACTTCTTCATTTGTGGAAAATCTCTTTCCCTGGAGCCATCTTTTCGAGTTTGGTAACAAAAATATAATCGCTGGAGGCCAGATCTGGAGAATACGTGGAATGCGGAAGTAATTCGTGATGTAAAGACTTAAATTTTTCTGAAGCTAATGCATATGAATGCGCAGGTGAATTGTCATGATGGTACACATTTTTTTTTTCTTATTTTGGTGGGTTATTTTTTCTTAATTTCTTCATCCAATCTGTCCAATAACTCAACATTGTACTTGGCAGTTATTGTTTTTTCTTTGTCCAAGTAATCAATAAATATTATACCACGTGCATCCCAACACTAGCCATTACTTTCCAGCCAATTGTCGAGTCTTTGCCCGCTTTCGCATGCTTGAAGCCTCTCCATAGAATGTCTACTGGACTCCTGTGTATAATAATGAATGCACATCTCATGCATTGTTCTAAATCGACTTAAAAATTCAGTGGAATTTACTTCAAACATCTCCAAAGCATACTCGTACTTTGAATCATGGACACATTTCAGTTTTTGTTCAGCTGTTAAAAATCACGGCACCCATCGAGCAGAAAGCTTTTTCATATTTAAATGATCAGGTAATATATGCTGAATTCGCTCTGTTGATATCTTTATGATGCCAGCAATTTCACTCACTTTAATCTTTCGATCATCCAATACAACCTGATGCACTATTCCAAGGTTTTCTTCATTTGGACGACCAGGACGATCTTCATCATTTGTGCCCGTACGACCACGTTTAAATTTGGAATACCACCTTTTAACCATTGAATACGACGGCGAAGATTCACCATAATGTTTATCAATTCATTCTTTGGCTTGGTCAGTATTTGTTCCCACCAAAAAACAATGTTTAATCAAAACACGACACTCTTTGCAATCCATTTTTTTCCCTCAAATTTTAAAACCAGCATCATTTTCATAACGGTAACTTTTTTTTTAATTAATGAAATGTCATGAAATTTTGACACAATTATTCTAACAGTTGGCCCTACTGAATAAATAAAAAAAAAAAAATTGGCACTTGCGACGCCATCTCTATGTGAGGCCATGTACATTTCACTCCATGAAGTATATATAATCTTATATATATATATAGAACGTTGCTGATGGATTCCTGGAAGATTCTTTCGGAGTAGATATTAAATAGTAATGAGACACAGTATTCAGCCTAGTCTGAGTCTCCTGCAAATTACGATACTTTCTGTCAGTTCTTCGTTAACATTAACTTGTGCTGTTTCATGCCAATGTGTATGCTGATGTACATAGGAATTTCCACTAGATTACACAAGGAAACTAAATTGAACTTTTTTGGTGTTGACTGAAACTTTATTGCAATTTTTTTTTTTTTTTTTTGTGCAAATTTGAGGTCGCTGCTTTCAAATCTAATCTCCATTTTTCTCCATCAGCTCACATTTTTAACTTACAGACATATATTAATCGTATTTTTGACGTTTTTAAAAAATTGTTATTTTTTCTTCAAAATATCTGAAACTACTGTGCAAATTTAAAACCAATGTAAGCACGGCTTCAAGAGAATATTGTTGACGAGTTTTGGATTTTGTTTTAAACGGAATATGGTGAACCGTTTTCAAGCTATTCCAATATATATAGTGGAAGTACCTTCATTTTGGACATAACTGTATATCGCGAAAAGTCGATAGAAAATAACCAAGTGCAGATTTATATTCGGCGTCGCAAATAACCTTAAAAACAACATGCAGTTCTAAATCAACAAAAACCTTGTTCCCTTGTGTTTTCAATACGTCTCTCTGTATTTCTGAACCCGTATCTGTATATATATATATGGGGGATTTCATGTCAAGTGCACCAATTTTTGAAACCGATGTCTTCCGATCGGGATGAAATTTACACCAAGGTTAGTCCTATTGGATAGTAGTTTAGACACAATTTTTCAACAGTATCGGTCCGGATCTCTCTGAGTTAGAGGGGATCAAAATTTGACATTTTGGCCAAACAGGTGTCTATTCTCATCCATGTAACTTATTACCTATTGTTCTTAGAAAATTTTCTTCCAAAGAGTTTAGATAGCTATTTCTTCAATTTTTCGGAAAAAAATACTTAAAAAAAAAAAATTTGTAGACTTTTTTTTTTTTTTTTTTTTTTTGCTAAATTAAAGCATTTTTTGCCTTTTTTTTCCAAAAAGGGCATTTTTTTTTTTTTTTCCATAAGAAAGCTTAGGATTTTTCCTTTAAGAGCTTTTTGGTCGCTTAGTGGGATGGGAGTGGGATATCTATCAAAATAAATGTTTTGTAACTCAAGACAACGGTTTTTCAATTTTTCACAAATGCACTATTTTGAATTTTTTCCTATTTGTGTGAAAAACCTTACAAATAAAGCTTATACTGAGAAACTAGACAAATTAACCTTTCCGAAGGTATGTAACATACCTTCATAACATAACAGAAGAAAATGGTTCTCTGTAACCTGAAGGAGTTATTTGCAATATTTCAACCTGAACACGAGGATGTTAGAATTGGCTTCACGAAATTAACCCAAATGAAGCCAAAACATTGCGTTTTGGCAGAAAGCAGCGGAACTCACACAGTACGCGTTTGCATTTACCATGAAAATGTTAAACTGATGTTAAAGGAAATCAACGTAAAGTATTTAACAGATGATTCGGCAGAAGATTTACACGATTACCGCGATTGCCTTAAATTGACTATGTGTCCTATTGTAACAACTTCTTGCCACTTAGATGAATGTACCAATTGCCCGAACACCACATTCATCAAATAAAATTTAATCAACTCTTTAGATCGAGAATATATAGAGGAGGTCAAATTTGATTCTTGGATTCAGACTGACAGATGCACATTGAAAACAATCATTTTAAATGTGGATGATTTTGTGGAAGAAATGTGTACAGGATTGCTAAACTTGAGAAACCATGACTTTTTAGTCAAAGAGCAATGGCCATTCTTCAAGGATTTGAAAATACATTTGAAGTCTGGTGAATTCGTTATTTCATATGATTTCGCAGAAAACTATAAATATGTTTTTTAGGATGCCATACAAGCATTCCACTTCAATAACGACCAAGCAACTATATTCACAGTAGTTATTTACTGCATGAAAGATGATAAACTGGAACACAAAAGTATGGCAATCATATCCGACGATTTAAAACATGATACTGTTGCAGTTTATGAGTACCAGAAGAGAATACTAAAATTTCTAAAATCTAAATTTACAGTAAAGAAGGTATACTACGTTTCGGACGGAGCTCGTCAACATTTTAAAAACAAAAGTAGCTTGGCAAATCTTATGTCCATGAAAAAGATTTTGGAATTCCAGCTGAGTGGCATTTTCATCCTACTGCTCATGGTAAAGGAGCATGTGATGATATTGGAGCAAACCTTAAAAGAAATGCAGCGAAGTATAGCCTCCAGTGCTCTCATCAAGATCGCATCTTAGATGCGACTGCTTTATTCCATTGGGCAAAGAGTTATTGTAAAGAAACTAAAATAGTTTTTAGTAGCAAAGAGGATCATCAGGAAACATTGAAATCACTGAAGAGCAGATTCGATACTGCGGTAACAATGATGGCACCGCTCAATACCATGCTTTTATACCGCTTGTCGATGGAAGACTCAAGTTGAAAAAGTTTTCTGCCTCTATTCAATGCGATTTCTTTCCAAAGACAACAAATAAACCAACATCGAAATCAACAGCTGAACCTAGTAACGCCAAGAATGGATTGACAAAAAACCGCAGTAAATAAAGGCGACAAAAAAGCTGGATGAAAGACTGGGTATTTAAAAATTTACAAGACTTAAATACTTCATCAGCTACAATAAATTAAGTATAAAAATAGTTATGATATAAATGGATCTAATGCAATTAAGATTAAATTTTAATAAATTATTTATCTTTTTATTTTTAATATTATTATTATACATTAATTTAATTATTATTAAAAATAAATAAAAAATAATAATTTTTCAACATTTCTATAGAAAAAAAGCGATTTTTTTCCTGAGGTTAACATATTCTGGGTATTACAGTATTGAGGGTATAAAATTTTAGTTAGGTGTGTTATATACCTTCAGAAAGTTTACTTTGTCTAGTTTCTCAGTATAAGTTTTATTTGTAAGGTTTTAGACACAAATAGGAAAAAATTCAAAATAGTGCATTTGTGAAAAATTGAAAAACCGTTGTCTTGAGTTACAAAACATTTATAGATATCCCACTCCCATCCCACTAAGCTACCAAAAAGCTCTTAAAGGAAAAATCCTAAGCTTTCTTATGAAAAAAAAAAAAAAAAAAAAAAAAAAAAATAAAAAATGCCCTTTTTGGAAAAAAGGCAAAAAATGCTTTAATTTAGCAAAAAAAAAGTCTACAAATTTTTTTTTTTTAAGTATTTTTTTCCGAAAAATTTAAGATATAGCTATCTAAACTCTTTGGGAGAAAATTTTCTAAGAACAATAGGTAATAAGTTACATGGATGAGAAAAAACACCTGTTTGGCCAAAATGTCAAATTTTGATCCCCCTCTAACTCAGAGAGATCTGGACCGATCTTGTTGAAAAATTGTGTCTAAGCTATTTTCCAATAGGACTAACCTTGGTGCAAATTTCATCCCGATCGGAAGACATCGGTTTCAAAAGTTGGTGCACTTGACATGAAATCCCCCATATATATATATATATATATATATATAAAAAAAAAAAAAAATGCTTCGCGGGTCGATTTGCCCTTGTCGTACGTAAATGAAGTTAAAGAATTCTGTTACAAGTTGGATGTTGTTGTTGTCTTTGTTAATTTCATAAATATCATTGGATCACATGTTATTTTTTTTTATTTTTTCTAAAGGACATTATTTCTGATTCCAACTCTGTCTCAGGGATCGAAACTCCTGTAAGTGATTGTTGTGACCTAGCCCAATCGGCTGCTATCAGTAAATACTTGTCTGATATAATCATTCCAGATAAAATTCTTTTCTGAAAAATCGAAAAAAGCTTCTTTGTTGTTGGTGTTGTATATCACTTTTAGAGGTATATTCCGGCGGCTTCCTTTAGTTTATTTATTTTCGAAATGTTAGTCTTGTAATATTTCAACATTTCCTGACAGTGACTATTTTTAGGTGTTCGTTCTTTGTGAGATAAAAATTAACATATCAGCATTTTTATTTTATTTTTTTGAATTTTACCTTAAAAATTTTAGATTGTCTAGTTACATTCATCAATATATTATATTGACAACTTTAGTACCCACCATCTTATTTTATATGCACATAATAAAACACTTTTCCATTGTACAACGATGTACGACTATTTACGTTACAAACTGCTGGGCTGACTCTGAATAAGCTGACTTGACTATTTTTTTTTCTTTCATTCATATTGTTGTTTTTTATTTCTGTTTTTGCCTTTTATGGAGTCTTTGAATATACCCCTACGTATATATATTTTTAGTTCTATTTGTATAAAGTAAATATATGTACCATTTTTTTTTTCTCAAGCGAACATATTTATTCCCTCATTCATTGAGTAAATGTCGTAAGTTCTTATTTTTTTGAGGTCTTTGTACTTTTAACATAAAAAGTAAAACAATTTACTTACCAACATTTTTTTTCACTTAATTTTCACCCAAACATGAAACTGGTGCTAAAATCAATAAAACTCTTTCGTTTTTTTTCTTCTTTCTTTCATATGTAAAAGCGAACAGTGCTGATAAATGCTTAAAAAAAGGTCAGATTACATTTTAGACGGCAGACTACAACACTGCCACATTAGATACAGAAATACGTAATACTAACACAATATGTTCTTCAAAAATTGTTTACATTTTCTTATCGATTTATATTGAAAATTTCCCAATTGAAAAATTCGTTTGTGAAGCTTAAATTCTAAAGATAAACTCTTTGAAACTCTTTTTCTAAAGAAAATCACAGCTGATGGTCTTTTTTGATGACCTTTTTTCTGTAAAAAAAAAAAAAAAAAAAAAATAAATATAATTTATAATTTATTTAGAAAACATTTCAAGAGAAAAATTTGCAAAATCTTAGGACTTTCTGGAAAAACCTTTAAATTCAAATAAATTGTTTCTGTTATAAAAGGAAATGTTCTTAAAGAAAACATTTCTATAGACAAAAAGGAACAGTATCTCAGGATTTTTTACTTAAGAAAGTATTCTAAAATTTTAAAGAAGACATTTCTATAGACAAATATAAATATGAAAGAGATTTTAAATTTTGTTCCTAAACAATGTTTATTTACATTTTTGTAGAAAACGTCAGTTTCTGTTGCTCAAAAATGTTTATTTACATTTTGTTGGCAAACATATGTATATGTTTACAGAGGAAAATGATCTGCAAAATGACTGATGTTTAAAATAAACAACAAAAAATATACTCAATCAATGTTCCACAAAAATGTCTGACACATTTCTGCTGGAGAATTTGAG
Source organism: Cordilura impudica (assembly GCA_963682025.1). Lineage (NCBI taxonomy): Eukaryota > Metazoa > Arthropoda > Insecta > Diptera > Scathophagidae > Cordilura > Cordilura impudica. The sequence goes on along the minus strand of OY821517.1, from coordinate 315,751,228 downwards.
TGAAGCAAAAACTTTTGAATAGGCTCTGTTTATATATGTTACGACAAATTATCAGTTGCTGGTGATTTTTCTTATTTACAAAACCTCTATTTCTAAAGACCTTCCTTAAAAAGGAAACCTCATATTATTTACTATATAATTGCAAACCACTTTTAATTTCTACCTCTCCTCTTTCGTCTGGCAGTACGTAACCTGTTGCCTTAATTGTAATTTGCGTTTTATTTTATTTATAATATATGGCTTTTAACCACATAATATTTTAATTGTTTATAAGTAGAGGGTTCCTTTGATTTTATTTTCTATTTGCTGTGTTGTTTTTTTTTTTCAGACCTATTGTGTTTATTATTCAAAATATGTATGTCAACAATTTTTTTTTTAATAGTTAAGTTGCCACAACGTTTAACTGTTTGAGTCAATATTGAAGGAAATGACTTTTTTTGGGGAAATTCTCATATCCGAAGGCATTTTTCCTATAAAAAAATTCTCAAATTCTAAAACATTTTTCCTTATAGAAAAATCTTCATAGCGGATAAATTTTTTCTATAAAAAATCCTCAAATTCTGAGACGTTTTCTTCAGATTCTGAGACATTTTTCCTATAGAAAAATCTTCAGATTCTTAAAAATTTTTCCTAAAGAAAAATGCTCAGATTCAGAGACATGTTTCCAGTAGACAAATCCTCCGATTCTGAGAATTTTTCTTATAGTAAATTCCTAGAGAAAAATTCTCAAATTCTGAGAAATTTTTCATAAAGAAAAACGCTTAGATTCTGAGACATATTTTCCAGTAGACAAATCTTGAGATTCTGAAACATTTTTCTTATAGAAAAATTTTCAGCTTCTGAAACATTTTTCTTATAGTAAAATCCGCAAATTCTGAGACATTATTTTCTATAGTAAAATCCGCAAATTCTGAGACATTATTTTCTATAGAAAAATCCTCAGACTCTGACACATTTTTCCCTATAGAAAATTCCTTAGTAGAAAAATCCTCAGCTTCTGAGAAGTTTTACTTGTGGAAAAATCCTCAGATTCTGACATTTTTCCTATAGAAAACTCCACAGATTCTCTGACATTTTTCCTATAGAAAACTCCTCAGATTCTGAGACATTTTTCCTATACAAAATTCCTCAGATTCTGAAACATTTTTCCTACGGAAAAATACTCAAATTTTGAGACATTTTTTAGACTGCAGCATTATTCCTATAGAAAAATCCTCAGATACTGAGACATTTTTCGTAAAGAAAAATGCTTAGATTCTGAGACATATTTTCCAGTAGACAAATCTTCATATTCTGAGACACTTTTCTTGTAGAAAAATTCACAGATTCTGAAACATTTTTCTTATAGTAAAATCCGCAAATTCTGAGACATTATTTTCTATAGAAAAATCCTCAGAAAATTCCTTAGGAGAAAAATCCTTAGCTTCTGAGAAGTTTTAGTTGTAGAAAAATCCTCAGATTCTGACATTTTCCGTACAGAAAACTCCACAGATTCTGATATATTTTTCCTATAGAAAACTCCTCAGATTGTGAGACAATTTTCCTATACAAAATTCCTCAAATTCTGAGACATTTTTCCTATAGAAAACTGCTCAGATTTTGAGACATTTTTGTTACAGATAAATACTCAGATTCCTTTAGAAAAATCGTCAGATTCTCAGACATTTTTCCTATAGAAAAATCCTCCCATTCTGAGACATTTTTCTTGTAGAAAAATCCTCAAATTCTGAGACATTTTTCTTGTACAAAAATCGTCAAATTCTGAGACATTTTTTCTATAGAAAAATCCTCAGATTCTGAGACAATTTTCCTATCGAAAAATCCTTGGACTCTGACATTTTTTGCCATATAGAAAATTCCTTAGTAGAAAAATCCTCAGCTTCTGATATGTTTTACTTGTAGAAAATTCCTCAGATTCTGAGACATTTTTCCTATAGGAAACTCCTCAGATATCAAGACATTTTTCCTACAGAAAAATCCTCAAATTTTGAGATGACTTTTCCTATAGAAAAATCGACAGACTGCAGCATTATTCCTATAGAAAAATCCTCAGATTCTGATCCATTTTTCTTACAGAAAATTCCTTAGATTCTGAAACATTCTTCCTATACAAAAATACTCAGATTCTGAGACATTTTTCCTATGAAAAAATTCTCAGATACTGAGACATTTTTCACAAAGAAAAATGCTTAGATTCTGAGACATATTTCCCAGTAGACAAATTTTCAGATTCTGAAACATTTTTCTGGCAGAAAAATTCTCAGCTTCTGAAAGATTTTTCTTATAGTAAAATCCGCAAATTCTGAGACATTATTTTCTATAGTAAAATCCGCAAATTCTGAGACATTATTTTCTATAGAAAAAACCTCATTTTTCATTTTTCCCTATAGAAAATTCCTTAGTAGAAAAATCCTCAGCTTCTGAGAAGTTTTACTTGTAGAAAATTCCTCAGATTCTGAGACATTTTTCCTATAGGAAAGTCCTCAGATTTCGAGATATTTTTCCTACAAAAAATCCTCTAATTTTGAGATGATTTTTCCTATAGAAAAATCGTCAGACTGCAGCATTATTCCTATAGAAAAATCCTCAGATTCTGATCCATTTTTCTTACAGAAAATTCCTTAGATTCTGAAACATTTTTCCTATACAAAAATTCTCAGATTCTGAGACATTTTTCCTATAAAAAAATCCTCAGATTCTGAGAAATTTTTCAGAAAGAAAAACGCTTAGATTCTGAGACATATTTCCCAGTAGACAAATTTTCAGATTCTGAAACATTTTGCTTGTAGAAAAATTCTCAGCTTCTGAAACATTTTCTTATAGTAAAATCCGCAAATTCTGAGACATTATTTTCTATAGTAAAATCCGCAAATTCTGAGACATTATTTTCTATAGAAAAATCCTCAGACTCTGACACATTTTTCCCTATAGAAAATTCCTTAGTAGAAAAATCCTCAGCTTATGAGAAGTTTTACTTGTGGAAAAATCCTCAGATTCTGATATTTTTCCTATAGAAAACTCGAAAGATTCTGTGACATTTTTCCTATAGAAAACTCCTCAGATTCTGAGACATTTTTCCTATACAAAATTCCTCAGATTCTGAAATATTTTTCCTATAGAAAACCTCCGATTTTGAGACGTTTTTCCTATAGAAAACTCCTCAAATTTTGAGACATTTTTCCTACAGAAAAATCCTCAAATTTTGAGACATTTTTCAGACTGCAGCATTATTTCTATAGAAAAATCCTCAGATACTGAAACATTTTTCGTAAAGAAAAATGCTTAGATTCTGAGACATATTTTTCAGTAGACAAACCTTCAGATTCTGAGACACTTTTCTTGTAGAAAAATTCTCAGATTCTGAAACATTTTTCTTATAGTAAAATCCGCAAATTCTGAGACATTATTTTCTATAGAAAAATCCTCAGAAAATTCCTTAGGAGAAAAATCCTTAGCTTCTGAGAAGTTTTATTTGTAGAAAAATCCTCAGATTCTGACATTTTCCGTACAGAAAACTCCACAGATTCTGATATATTTTTCCTATAGAAAACTCCTCAGATTCTGAGACAATTTTCCTATACAAAATTCCTCAAATTCTGAGACATTTTTCCTATAGAAAACTGGTCAGATTTTGAGACATTTTTGCTACAGATAAATACTCAGATTCCTTTAGAAAAATCCTCAGATTCTCAGACATTTTTCCTATGAAAAATCCTCAAATTCTGAGACATTTTTCTTCTAGAAATATCCTCAAATTCTGAGATATTTTTCTTGTATAAAATTCGTCAAATTCTGAGACATTTTTTCTATAGAAAAATCCTCAGATTCTGAGACAATTTTCCTATCGAAATTCCTTGGACTCTGACATTTTTTGCCATATAGAAAATTCCTTAGTAGAAAAATCCTCAGCTTCTGAGAAGTTTTACTTGTAGAAAATTCCTCAGATTCTGAGACATTTTTCCTATAGGAAACTCCTCAGATATCAAGACATTTTTCCTACAGAAAAATCCTCAAATTTTGAGATGATTTTTCCTATAGAAAAATCGTCAGACTGCAGCATTATTCCTATAGAAAAATGCTCAGATTCTGATCCATATTTCTTACAGAAAATTCCTTAGATTCTGAAACATTCTTCCTATACAAAAATACTCAGATTCTGAGACATTTTTCCTATAAAAAATTTCTCAGATACTGAGACATTTTTCACAAAGAAAAATGTTTAGATTCTGAGACATATTTCCCAGTAGACAAATCTTCAGATTCTGAGACATTTTTCTTGTGGAAAAATTCTCAGCTTCTGAAACATTTTTCTTATAGTAAAATCCGCAGATTCTGAGACAATTTTACTATCGAAAAATCCTCACACTCTGACACATTTTTCCCTATAGAAATTTCCTTAGTAGAAAAATCCTCAGCTTCTGAGAAGTTTTACTTGACGAAAAATCCTCAGATTCTGGTATTTTGCCTATAGAAAACTCCACAGATTCTGATATATTTTTCCTATAGAAAACTTCTCAGATTCTGAGACATTTTTCCTATACAAAATTCCTCAAATTTTGAGACATTTTTCCTATAGAAAACTGCTCAGATTTTGAGACATTTTTGCTACAGATAAATATTCAGATTCCTTTAGAAAAATCCTGAGATTCTGAGACATTTTTCTTGTAAAAAAAATCCTCAAATTTTGAGACATTTTTCCAATAGAAAAATCCTCAGAATCCTAGAAGTATAAATGCAAAAAAAAAAAAAAAAAAAAATTAAAATTCAAAAATAACGATTGTTTGTTTGGACAGAGTTGTATCTTCTGAAATTAATACAAAGTAAAGGAGTATGGTAAAAAAACTGACTCTAACCACACTGCTCGTAGGCCTGACTTTAGGTGAGTGTGTTAAAGCGCTGACCAAAAAGTGCAAGTACGAGTGTATGTGAAGGTTCATGATTTAAACCTCACGGCCGCCCAAAGTAGAAAAATTTCGTATAGAAACAATCTATTCAATTAAAACATAACAATTATCACAATGTTCAATAAATCGCTGAAATGCCAGGAACCGGTCCGATTAAGAATACAGTGCAGTTATGAATTTTTTAAATGTATGCTTTCTTCTTCTTCTTTACCACGCACCATTGAAAATCCTCAAATTTTGAGACTTTTTCCTATAGAAAAATCGTCAGACTGCAGTATTTTTTCTATAGAAAAATCCTCAAATTTTGTATCATTTTGCCTACAGAAAATTCCTTAGATTCTGAGACGTTCATCCTATACAAAAATTTTTGAGATTTTGAGACATTTTTCTTATAAAAAATCCTCAGATTCTGAAATATAATTCTGATACATTTTTGTTACAGAGAATTCCTTAAATTCTGAAACATTTTTCTTGTGGAAAAATCCGTTGATTCAGAGACTTTTCTATAGAAAAATTTTCAGATTCTAAAATATTTTTGCTTTAGAAAATTCCTCAGATACCGAAATATTTTTACTATAGAATAGAAAAATGCTTAGATTCGGAGACATTTTTCCTATAGAAATATTCTCAGATTCTAAGCCTATTCAGATTCTGAATAATTTTGATTGTATGTTCTTATTTTTGTGTTTTGTTAAACGCCAAATTAAACAAACATCATTAATCACACTGAAAACAATTCAATAAATCCAAATAAAAATTAAGTATTTAAATTGGGTTCGGGTCGAAATCCCGGTTATAACAAAATCCTGTTTTCAAAATCCTGTTTTCAAAATCCTGTTTTTCATAATACTGTTTTGCAAAATACTGCATTTCATAATACTGTTTTGCAAAATCCTGTTCTATTGCGCGGCGAAATTTTTTGTAAAAATAAATAAAAAAAAGCGCGCTTTTTTTTATTTATTTTTACAAAAAATTTCACTGTTATAATTAAGTAAAATTTATCTCAATTTATATACATATATGATTATTAAAATAAACCATAACAAACCCAAAAGACAAAAAAAAATTATTAGAGTTATTAAGACATGACATGAACATTAGCGGTCTCCGCTAGCTATTAACTTCAACATTGCCATGAATTATAGCTAGTCGAGACACCATGTTAATAACAGCTGATCTCATTGCAGATGTTATCAGTTCACCTGTGTTGTTGTTTTCATATGCAAATGTTTTGATATTGCAAGCAGCATTAAACGTGTTGATACGCACGTGTAGTTAATCAAATCATATGTTTAGTAATCTTGTCTTTTTCTTAAAATTTTTGTTTTGTGAATAATTTATAATGTCAAAAGTTAATATTGTTAAATCAAACAAAGGAAATCCGAAATTATTTATTGATGGATATTTCTATCATTTGGAGAGAAATAATAAGTCAGGCACTTCTAATTGGGCTTGTGCAAAACGTAAAGTGCATATGTGTAAATCTCGTATTGTAACAAACATGGTTGATGATAATGTGGTAATTGTGAAGTATCCAAATCAGCACACACATGAACCTATTGCTATCGACTTGAATATTGCAGAAACCAATAATATGGTTAAGACCCTTGCAAAAAGATCGTTTTTGACACCAAGTCAAATAATTCAAGAGTCAATAGTGCAGACAAGTGAAAACAGTCGAGATTTTTTACCATCCAAAAATGCTCAAAATGTTAAAATAAAGAGATTCAGAAAAAAATTTTGCGTTTCAAAAGAACCGGAGAATATTGAAGACATAGACATTCCTCTTAATTTGTATGTTGTGGATAGAGAGATATTTATTCAGTCCGAGGTAATGACCGGTAATGACTGTATGATAATTATGGCCACGCAAACATCTATAAAATTGCTTCAAAACAGTGATTGCTGGCTGGTAGACGGAACATTTGACGTTGTTCCATCATTTATGCGGCAATTATTCTCTGTACATGGTAGAGTGGAAGGCGAAGTAGTGCCATTAGTATTCTGTTTAATGACGAAAAAATCGACGTCCATGTACACTGCATTTTTTAAGGAGCTATTAAAGATCGGCGAAAAGTATGGATGTGTTCTAAATCCTACCAAAATTGTAAGCGATTTTGAAGTAGGTATTGCGAAGGCAATTCAGCTATGCTTTCCAAGAGCACAAACTCAAGGATGCTTTTTTCATTTCAGCCAAATAATATGGCGGCGAGTTCAAAAAGAGAGGTAGTATAACATAGTAGAATTATTTCATTATAGCATTAACATATGCATTGCAGATTGAGTCGAAAATATGGTAACGATGAAGATTTTGCATTAAAAGTGAGAATGCTGAAAGCCTTAGCTTTTGTGCCATCTAATGACATCTTAAAGTACTACTGTAGTCTTAGCAGTACTTTTGAAGATGAAGATTTGCTTAAACTGTGCGAGTGGTTTGAAAGAAACTACGTCAAGGGCTCATATCAGCCAAAGTATCCTACAAGCTTTTGGTCGGTTTACGATGACAATATGACAAATTCCTACCCAAGAACTCAAAATAGTGTGGAAGCTTGGCATAGAAGACTGAAAGCTGTTGTTGGGCGTAGAAAGTCAGGGTTATACCACCTTATCAGGCAGTTGGGTAATGAGGTCGTGGTAGCTGTAAATACCATTTCAAAATGCGCGAATGGAGAAAGACGTTACATAAGCTTAAAGAAAAGAAAAGCATACACAAACATTAAAAGAGTAATAAGAAAAAGGTGTGAATTAAGCCATACAGGCTACCTAAAGCGAATTGCACAAAATCTTGTACTAATTTGAGTTTATAAAATGCATTGAAGGCCAATTGCAAAAAATCTTTAACTAATTTAAGTTTATAAAATGCATTCAAATTAATTTTTTGTTAAATGTTTTTGTTAATTTTTGAGAATTATATACTTTTGTTGAAGTTTTTTTTAATAAAATAAATTTTGTAAACCAGCATTTTTACTTCACAGTATTTTGCAAAACGGTATTGTGAAAATCAGTATTTTGTAAAACAGTTTTATGAAACACAGTATTTTGTAAAACAGTATTATGAAAAGCAGGATTTTGTCAGTTTTTTTGACCAGTATTTTGTCCAAACAGTATTTTGCATACCAGTATTGCATACGTATCCCATTTAAATTAAATAGAGTGATCCAAAAAAAAAAAAAAAAAGTTAAAAAAAAAACAAAAAAAAAATGGATAAAAACATAAAAAATTAAATGTAAACAATAAATATTACGACATCAATCCCCACTCACATTCTTTTAGTAAATTAAATACAATGTTAATATAAATAAATAAAAAAATAAACAAACAATTTGTAAACATAAATAACATAAAACGAAATTAATTCATTTATAGATACTTTTATTTAACAAATAAAACTTCTGAATATTGGAAATTTAGTTTTTTTCTTTCTCAAATGACACATACAAATTACCAAATTGATTGACAACAAAAGGGTTATATTTTTTTATAATTTCCATACAAATGACTAAATAAATTAGCATCGGAGAAACCCGGGTTTCCGGATGTTTGAAAAAAAGTATATATCTGGTTAAAAAAAAAAAAAAAACTTAATTTAATTCACTATTCGAACGATACATTTTTGAAAAATTGATTTTGAATAAAACCAAAATTTAAAAACCAGTTAATGTATTTTTTTTTTATGACATATATATGTATACCTGGTAATAAAAAAACTAATTTACGGGTTATTCGAAAGATATATTTTTGGAAACTCGATTTTGAATTAAACCCAAATCTAAAAACCGATTAATTTTAATTTTTATACAATGCACATTTTTTTTATTCAATAAACAATTATTTTAATAAATTCTTAAAAAAAAAAAAAAAAAAAAAAAAAAAAAAAAAAACGCTTAACCAACACACAAAGGCCGGTTTTTCGAATAATCGAAAATAAAAATTCGAATCTGGATTTCTGGTAATAAAAATAAACTTGAATACGTTTAATTGAGATTATCGAGTTTTTGAAAAATCGAGTTCAAATAAAACCCGGTTTCTGTTGTTCCATTAAGTGCAAAAATAATTGACAATAACTTTGTTGAATAAATTTTTGTTAGAAACAAAGTAAGTACGACGCACCAAACCCGTGTCGAAAAAATAAATAATTCCAAACTGGTGAATATCGGATAATATAAACAACTGGTTGGTTTACGGTTTATTAAAAAAAAAAAAAAAAATGAATAAAAACCAATTTAAAAAACAACCGCTTAAACGGTTTTTTGTAATACGAAACTAATTCCAAATTTCTTTTTTTTTTTGTCAAGTTATTTTTAAGAAACATAAAGAAATTTTTTTCATATACAGCCCAATTCTAAATATTCCCAGGGAAATGAGTTCCCGGGGAATTCATTTTTCCCGAAAATAAATCCTCCTATTCTAAACAGGCGGGGGAGAAGAATAATATGGGAGAGAGAATTTCGATTATTCGAAGAAATTAAAAGTAAAACTTTTTTAAAATCTTTAATAAATTAAAAATATATCCAAAAAATTTTCAATGTAGCGTTTCTGATGGTAGATGAAGAAGCAGAGCAGCAGCAGGACAAGACGGAGCAAAGCATGCAACATCAGGGTTGGCTTGCATTGTGTTCAAAAGAACATGAATTTGTTTTTTGTTTGTTGCTTTTGACCTGAAAGCAACAGTAATGCCATAATAATATTATTATACGAAATTTTAAATGATATATATTACTATTTTTCTTAATATTAAATAATTACATTTTTCGCGTAATTTTTTGGCGGAATTATTCCCAAATTATTCTCCCTTTTATTGACATTCAGAATAGCTACTTTTTTCGCGGGGAAAAGTTTCCCATTTTCGAAGTTCTTTTAGAATAAGGGTAAAGGGAAAAGAGAAAATATTCCCGGGGAGATTTTATTAAGAATAGGGGAACAGGGAATAGGGAAAAAATTCCCAGTGGATTGTTATTGAGAATTGGGCTGATATTTAAAAATAACCGTTAACCGTGACTGACAAACTGGTTTTTCGAGTGATAAAAACATCAGAAACTGCAAGATATAACAAACAAAACCGATTTCGGTTTATTCGAAAAATATTTTTTTACAAAAATAAATACTAGTTTCAATAAAACGGAATTTGAAAACCGGTTAACCGTGTTGTTTTTGCTGTTCATTAAATTGCTTAAATAATTTACAATAATTTTATTTAATGAATTTTACTTAAAAAGACCACTTTATTGGCTCACAAAAACGACGTATATCATTTGGAAATTGAAGTTTTGAATCGATTTTAAATGAAACCGAAATTTGAAACCGGTTCATCGGCTTTTTATAAAACAAAAATATAAATATTTTTGTTAAATTATTTTTTGAACATAAAGTTTTGTTTTTTTTGTTTTATTAATTCGAAAAATGGTTAACCGACACACAAAAACTGGTTTTTTGAATCTTTAAAACTAAATATTATTTGAAACTAATGAATATATTGGCAAGCTGTTTATTCGGATTTTTTTATATCTAATTTGAATAAAACAGAATTTAAAAATAATTTTAGAATAAAAAAAAAAAAAAAAAAAAAACCGGTTAACCGACTCATGAAAATCTGTGTTTCGCGGCCGACGAAAATCGAATTTTATTAGAACCGGAATTAAAAAACCGGTTAATCGTTTATATAAAACGCAAATAAAATTATTTTTGCTGAATTATTATTAAATGGATAAAGGATGTTTTATTTATTTCTTTGAAAACACGTTAATCGTCACACAGAAACAAACTATTTGAAACTGGTGAATATATTTCATAGTTTGAAAACCTGTTAACCGAATAATAAACATCAACAAGTTTATTAAATTTATCTACAATTATTTTGTTTTATAAATTTTAAGTTAACACAATGGTAATTTTCAAAATCAAAATAAATATGTATATAAAAAGAAATCGGTTAACCGACTCACAAAACCTGTTTGTCAGATAATAAAAGCAATCAATATACGTTTATTAAAAAAATTGAATTTTTAAAAAATCTATAATAAAACCGAAATTAAAAAACCGGTTAATCGGCTTTTTATAAAACGCAAATACAATTATTTCAATTAAATTATTTTTTTAATGAAATTTTTTAATTTATTTGAAAAAAAAAGAGATATACGGTTTACCAGCACACAAGAACCGGTTATTCGAATGTTCGAAAATAAGAATAATCGAAATCGGATTATGGCTTATCGACAAATCAAGATTTTCCAAAATCGAGTAAATCTAAATTAAAAATCCAGTTAACTGGTGTTTTTTGTTTCTTTTGACGAATACATGAAACAGAAAGTAATAGTTAATTAAAAAAAAAAAAAAGTAAAAAGAGTTAAAAAGGGTTAAGCGGTTTTACAGAAACTTAATTTTTTTTAGTATTTTTCTTTCACAATTATTATCGATGTATATTTATGTATGTAAACGCACTACTTAATTATAATAAAACTGTGGGATAACAAAAAATAAAATATGACTGACTGTCCTTGAATACGTTAAGCCAACTTTAGTTTCACTTCAAACATTTTGTTGAAATATACTTGCAAATATTAATGAGTTGGTGTATATGCCGGCCGGCTGGGCAACAGTCTTAATACAATTTATGCTTTTTTTCTGCACTTGAAATACGCACGGTTTGTACGTATTGCCTGTCACCATTCTAATTATTTATTCATATTTTCAATTGTTTTCATACAATCCGTGCAAAAGTTGGCTTAAACCGCTTTTATAATATTTTTGTTTAAACTTTATTCGTTATTTAGTTTAGTCATCCGTTTAAATAAGTTTTATTTATTTTTATAAACGCTTATATTGATTCGTGTTTCTTTTTATTATTGTGCATTGTATTGACGATTTATGTTTTATTGAATTTATTTTAAGCCAGAAGAAAACTTTGTATTGCTTTCAATTTTATATAATGCGAGATTTTAAAATAAACATTCCTTTTATACACACTTAATCGAATTTGTTTTGAAATATTGATGTGAACATAAATAATTCTGATACATCTTACATCTAGAAAAATTCTTAGATTCTAAACTTTTTTTTTTCGCAATTCTCTGATTCTCGAATAGTTTTCATCTAGCAAAATTCTCAGATTCTGCGACAGTTTTCGTCTAAAAAAATTCTCAGATTTTGAAACAGTTTTCGTCTGGAAAGATTCTCAAATTCTGGGTTAGTTTTCGTCTAGAAAGATTCTCAGATTCAGAGACAGTTTTTCATCTAAAAAATTCTCAGATTCTGAAACACTTTTCGTCTAGAAATATTCTCCAATTCTGGGATAGTTTTTGTCTAGAAAGATTATTAGATTCTGAGACAGTTTTCGTCTAGAAAACTTCTCAGATTCTAGACAGTTGTCGTCTAGAAAAATTCTCAGATTCTGAGACAGTTTTCCTCTAGAAAAATTTTCAGATTCTGAGACAATTTTCGTCTAGAAAAATTCTCAGATTCTGAGACAGTTTTCGTCTAGAAGAATTCTCAGATTCTGAGACAGTTTTGGTCTATAAAAATTCGCAGATTCTGAGACAGTTTTCCTCTAGAAAGATTCTCAGATTCTGAGACAGTTTTCATCTAGCAAAATTCTCAAATTCTGAGATAGTTTTCGTGTAGAAAAATTCGCAGCTTCTGAGATAGTTTACGTCTAGAAAAATTCTCAGATTCTGAAACTGTTTTCGTGTAGAAAAATGTACGGATTCTCAAACAGTTTTCGTCTAGAAAAATTCTCAGATTCTGAGACAGTTTTCGTCTAGAAAAATTCTCAGATTCTGAGACAGTTTTCGTCTAGAAAAATTCTCAGATTCTGAGACAGTTTTCGTCTAGAAAAATTCACACCTTCTGAGATAGATTTCGTCTAGAAAAATTCCCAGATTCTGAGACAGTTTTCGTCTAGAAAAATTTTCAGATTCTGAGACAGTTTTCGTATAGAAAAATTTTCAGATTCTGAGACAGTTTTCGTCTAGAAAAATTTTCAGATTATGAGACAGTTTTCGTCTAGAAAAATTTTCAGATTCTGAGACATTTTTCGTCTAGAAAAATTCTCAGATTCTGAGACAGTTTTCGTCTAGAAAAATTCTCAGATTCTGAGACAGTTTCCGACTAGCAGATTTCTCAAAATTCTTAGGCATTTTTCGTCTAGAAAAATTTTCAAATTCTGAGACAGTTTTCGTCTAGAAAAATTTTCAGATTCTGAGACAGTTTTCGTCTAGAAAAATTCTCAGATTCTGAGATAGTTTTCGTCTAGAAAAATTCTCAGATTCTGAGACAGTTTTCATCTAGAAAATTCCCAGACTCACAGTTTTCGTCTAGAAAGATTCTGAGACAGTTTTCATCTAAAAAAAATTCTCAGATTAGAGACAGTTTTCGTCTAGAAAAATTCTCAGATTCTGAGACAGTTTTCGTCTAAAAAAATCCTCACCTTCTGAGATAGATTTCTTCTAGATAAATTCTCAAATTCTGAGACAGTTTTTGGTCTAAAAAATTCTCAGATTTTGAGACAGTTTTCGTCTAGAAAAATTCTAAAATACCGAGACAGTTATCGTTTTAAAAACCCCAATATTTAAAAGTTTTATTTGATAAATAACAGTATCTGCAAAAGAATTTGTTTCGTTTTCTCTTAGTTTTTTTATTATTTATATTAACATGGTATTTAATGTCGTAAAAAAAAATTATCAGATACTCTGGAAAATTTTTCATCTAGAAAAATTATCAGATACTCGGAGACATTTTTCATATAGAAAAATTCTCAGATTCCAAGACAGTATTCCTATAGAAAGATTCTCACATTCTGTCACATTTTTTGCTTATTCTCTTATCATTTCTGTCAAGTGCAACATCATCATCATGTCTAAAACTTACTAAAAATTAGATAAAAAAAAAAAATTACTTCTCTTGCATCACTTGCTACCACGGTCAGTTATTAAACTTTTGCTGACAACAGCAACAGTAACAATCAAAGCTCAACGTTATGAGATGCTGCTGTTGACGATGATATTATACTCATATACATGCACTTCACCATACCATACTAATGGTATCAGTGAATACAACACTGTCAACTTGTCATCATCAACATATTATCATAGAAATAATTCCACAAACAATCTACTTTAAGCAAAAGTTACACAACACAGCACAACACAATTCTAGTATGAAGTTTTAAGCCTGTTAATCAGATGTGCTTTTCAGATAATGTTGTTGTGTCATAAAGTTATGATAGGTAGATTTCGTGAACGAAATATTTGCCATATTGTTTATGCAAGTGTTTAGGATTATTTTAAAGTTTTGAAGGCTTCTTTCAGTATTATGTATGACATATAAAAGAGATAAAACTTTAAGCTTATCAGATTCTGAATCCTGATAATATCTCCAAAGCAGATGCAGTTGTAGTTTTTCTTGGAAAGAAGTGTTTGAATAAACAGTTTTTTTTTTCTTCAAAACGTTCCTAATTATACTACATAGAGTGAAAACTAACGTGGCCTAACAATGACAAACCGGTTTTTTAGGATTTGAAAATAATTTTATTCTTCAACGTTTAAGTGAAATGCACTTCTTCCAACGATTCATCATCTTGATACCCGGTCTCTGATATGACTTCTTCATTTTAGGAAAATCTCTTTCCCTGGAGCCATGTTTTCAAGTTTGGAAACAAATAATAATCGCTTTAGGTCAGATCTGTTGAATACGGGCTTAGGAAAGCACTTCATACTGTAAAGACTTAAATTTTTCTGAAGCCAAAGCAGATGTATGCGCCGGTGCATGGTATAAAATGTTTTTCTTATTTAAGTGGGGTCGTTTTTTTTCTTAATTTCTTCATCCAATCTGTCAAATAACTCAACATAGTACTTGGCAGTTATTGTATTTCCTTCCTCCAAGTACTCAATAAATATTATACCACGTGCATCCCAAAAAAAAAAAAAAAACTGGAAAAACCACAAAAAACCTTTCCAGCCGATTATTGAGTCTTTGGCCGCTTTGGTCGGCTTTCGTACGCTTGTAACTGCTACGCAGACTGTCTATTGGTATCCGGTGTTATAAATCGACGTAAAAATTCAGTTGAATTTAATTCAAACATCTCCAAAGCATACTTTGAATAATAAACACGTTTCAGTTTTTTTCAGCTGTTAAAAATGCGGCACCCATCGAGCAGAAAGTTTTTCCATTTTAAATGATCATGTAATATATGCCGAAATTGCTCTGTTGATATCTTTATGGTGCCGACAATCTCACTCTAATCTTTCGATCATCCAATACAACCAGATACACTTTTCCTATGCTTTCTTCGGTAACTGCCTCATGTGGAAGACCAGTACGATCTGCATCATTTGTGCTCGTATGGCCATGTTTAAATTCGGAATACCACTTTTTAACCATTTAATATTACGACGAAGATTCACCATAATGTGTATCAATCCATTCTATGGCTTAGACAGTATTTTTCCAACCAAAAACAATGTTTAATCAAAACACGAAACTCTTTGCAATCCGATTTTTGTCAAACTTTAAAAGCAGCATCATTATTATAACGGTAACTTTTTTTCTCTCATAGATGAAATGTTATTAAATTTTTGATACAATTTATCTAACAGTTTGTCCTACTAAATAAACAGAAAAAATTGGGTCTTGTTGCGCCATCTCTATGATAGGCCATGGAATTTTCATTGTATGTAGTAATACTCATCGCCGATTTTTATTGGGTTATTTTCCTCCAGTCAATTCTGCTGCTACTAGTTTTTTTTAATATCCAAGATAAACAACCAATTCCATATAAAAAAAAAACAAACTATCAACAGTTGTCGCTGAAACTTCTATAAGTTACAGCCCCGTTGTTTGAGCTCAATAATGATAAACGTATGCTCTAAATAATAAAAATCAATTATATTATGATAAAAAAATATAATGCAGTTTCAAGCCAACTCCGAAAACTGTGCTCGTATGAGTAAATGTGTTAGAAATTATTCTGCAACATTCATACTATTTAATACGTTTTGTTATATATTTAGATCTTGAAATATTTATTTTGAAAACAGCAGACATGTTGCAGACCGTTTTCCCATATATGTTTATAAGCAAAAATATGTACAAACAAATCTACAGATTTTTTTTTTTATACATTCCACTGTGCAGATGGTGTATATCAGTTTGTCATTCCGTCTGTAAAGTATCGAAATAAATTCTGAAAGACCGTATATTTTCTTGATCCTTAAAAAAAGAGAAGTTCATTTAACGATGACTGTCTGCCCGCCTGTCTGTGGAAATCATGATTACACCCTCAATAAATAAGCATAATATTTGTTAATATCCTGATTGAGTTGCTATTTAAAATTATCAAAATCGGTCCAATGAAT
>OY821517.1:315674973-315729973 GCA_963682025.1 Cordilura impudica | reverse complement strand
GAAGGCCGTTACGTTGAGCTTTTCGCCGCGCATAACCACTTAGCGCAACTAGTGAATGAACCAACGCACATTCCATACATTGAAGGGCAAATACAAAATATTCTCACCTTTTTCTAACTTCAAACCCTGACAAGTATGAAGTGAAAATTCTTGCACCTCTCGGTAATTCGGATCACTGCACCATTTCCGCCTCTTTTTCGTACTCTATAGTGTTCCAACACCAACTACGAAACGCTCAGTTTTTATTTACGAAAAGTCTCGTTGGGCCGAGTTCAACGATTTCTTCAAGCATTTCAACTGGAAAATTTGTTTCCTGGATAATAATATTGACGCTGCAGCGATAGTGGTGGAAAAAATAATAGTGCTTGGTATGAGATTATTCATTCCATCAAAGTACATTTCGGCTAAACCTAATCAAAAATCTAGGTTTAACCAGACTTGCAGAGATGCAGTCAGATCCAGAGAGGAAGCATTCAGACTTTGGCGTGAAAAAATATTCCGTCACTGAACTGCTACGCAAACAGGAGAGAAACGAATGTGCTAAAGTACTAAGGCGCGAAAAGTTTCTTCACGATCAGCGTCTTCGTGCTAAAGTTCTTTCTGCTCCTCCGGGCAGCAAGAGCTTTTGATCATTTGTTAAAAGAGTAAATAATAATGCTAGTTCTGCAATCCCAACTCTTATAATGAATGACCAAATATTCACTGACCCGGTTCTGCAATCCCAACACTTATAATGAATGACCAAATATTCACTGACGCGGTTGATAAGGCTAACCTTTTAGCTGAACTTTTGCCGGATAGCGATAAACCACTGCCCGAACTCGAAAGAGTATCTTGTACTATGCCTAAAATATTCTTCCGAGCACGTGCAGTTAAAAAGGTTCTTTCGGATCTCAACATTAATAAGTCTCCGGGACCGGATGGTATACCAGCACTGGTGCTGAAACAGTGCTCTTCGACGCTAGCCAGTCCATTGGCCAACCTTTTCAGCCTTTCGTACCGTGCGGGAGTCTTTCCCTCTTGCTGGAAGGTTGCTAATGTCCAACCAATCCCTAAAAAGGGTACGGCAGGGTGAAAAACATGCTCGTTCAAACGAACATCACATTGAATTGCCATGCCCAAAACATCAACAATATCCGATTCCTCAATATCTATACCCCCCATATATACAGAGGACATTGTTGAATCCAAGGCCCTATGGGTCAACAAACAACATTGAGTCTTCTGAGCATTAAAATCAACAATATTCGCTTTACACCCACTCGGAGATTGTTAACAGGTACTGATTGAGTGTGTCATACATTGTCCGCCTTTTTACCCCCACCTCCAAAAGTCTTGGCCTACAATTGAAGGAAAATGAATAACAAATTTTGCTGTCATCTGCGATAGATGAATTGAAGGTTTGACCAAGAAGGTCATTCAGAAAGATAATTAAAAGAGAAGGAGGGAGAACAGATACTCTGAATTAAATTGAAACTCATTAGATGAAACCCCTTCAATAACAACACGTATGTATGTGCGGTCTCTGAGAAAACTCGATATAAATCGTGGAAATATTGTGGCGGCTTCTAACTCTGGAACAGGCGACATATAACTGTTTATGACAAAAACAGGGAGATTCCAACTTGATACCTGCTACCGTAAGAGATTGTCCTCTTATGTACGTTATGTTAGGAAAAACTTTTTGTACCATCTCTTGCAATGAAGGAACCAACTTACAGAAGATTTCTGGTAGGGATATTATATGGTTGCAGGAGTTTCACATTCTCTGGAGTCATCTTGTCTTAGCCGTTTGGTCTCAAGACATTGTAAAGTCGTTTCAGGAGTCTCAGATTCCCTGGGGTCAGTTTGTCTTATCCGTTGGGTCTCAAGACATTATTGAGTCGTTTCAGGAGTCTCAGATTCCCTGGGCTCAGCTTGTCTTATGCGTTGGGCCTGAAGACGTTGTTGAGTCGTTTCACTTGAGTAGATTTGATCTTTGGGCATCATGACGTTATTGGTTTTGCACAATTACAAATAGTTCTTTTTACATCTTTACAACTCACTTATACAGTGAAAATATGAAATGGAAATATTTGTAATAGGTTGCTTTCCAATGTAGCCAAAAGGCGAGGCGATGGAAATAAATGTAATATATAAATGTAATGTAGTTAAGAAGGCGAGATGGAAATATTTGTATGATGTAACCTCATCGGAGTAATCCTACAGCGATAGTCAACCTGTATCTGTTCACCCATGAAATAAATCTGCACTAATTTTGGGGTGTTACAACTCATGTAGTAAAAAAGGCAAGATGGGAATATATCTAATATGTTGATTTACAATATTTATTTAATAACGGTGTAAACTCAAGAGTAGTAAGTAAAGAGATTTATGCACAAAGTTTCAGTCCATTGAAAAAACGCCAAACACCAAAAGTGTATATAGAAAATTAAAAAAAGTGGGCGTGGCGGATAAAAGTTTATGACGACCTTGCCTAGGATATGAGAATAATGTGCAGTAAAATCGACCGAAACCCGTTAAAAAATTTTAAAAGGTGGGCGTAAAAGTAGGCGTGACCGGTAAGAAGCATATGGCGACCTTCTCTGGGGTATAAAGATTGTGTGTACCAAATTTCAGAGAAATCCATTGAAAAATTAAAATTTGTGTAGCGAACAAATATACCAAAAAACAGAAAATGAATTGTAAAGGGTCCGCCATCTAACATTTTTTATCCAACTAGTGCTTATTTCGTGAATGGTAACACTTAGCTCATGTCTGATTTGACAGATAATTAGTTTTATCCTTCCGCTGAACGAATATGGTTGTGTATACGCTTGAACAACGCTGGGAAATATTGCGACATTACTTTGAAAATCATGGTAATGTTGCAGAATGTGTGCGAAAATTGCGTACGGATTTTGGAAGAAGAGAAGCACCGTCAGCTCCGTATGTTCGTTATCTTGTGAAAAAAGTGAAAGAAACTGGCATCCTCATCGATAAACAGTGCGTACACCCGAGAATATTGCTGCTGTGGCAGAAAGAAAAGAATTGAACATTTCGGAGGCATCATTGAGACGAATTTTGCATAAAGACCTTGGTATGACGCCATACAAAGTCCAATTGGTTCAGGAGTTGAAGCCAACTGACCATCCAATGCGTTTTCACATCGCTATGTGGGCCTGCGATCGACTTACAGAAGATGCCGATTTTGCCAAAAAAAAAAAAATCATCTTTTCAGACGAAGCTCATTTTGATCTTGGCGGGTATGTAAACAAGCAAAATTGTAGCATTTGGGGCACAGAAAACCCGCACGCATACATTGAAAAGCCGATACACCCAAAACGAGTCACTGTTTGGTGCGGATCTTGGTCCAGAGGCATAGTTGGGCCATTTTTCTTCGAAAATGAGCAAGGAGTGGCCGTTACAGGCAATGGCGATCGTTATCGGACCATGTTGAACGAATTTTTGTTCACAAAAATTGAAGAGGAGGATATTGGCAACGTTTGGTTTCAACAGGACGGCGCTACGTGCCACACAGCCGAAGCTACACTCGATGTTTTGCGCCCTGTTTTTGAAGATCGCATTATCAGCCGCAGAGCTGATGTCGTTTGGCCACCTCGGAGCTGCGATTTGACACCGTTGGGGTGCCCTCAAAGATAAGTGTTACGCCAACAAGCCAGAGACAATTGACGCTTTAAAGGACAATATTCGTAAAGCCATTGGTGAAATATAGCTGCACACAATCGATAATGTGCTTAAAAATTGGACCGATCGTGTAGGCTACTGCATGGCCAGCCGAGGCAGCCATTTGAATGAAATTATTTTCCATTATTAACCGGAAGGATTGTACTTTCAAATAAAAAAAGAAATTTGAGATAATATTCAGTAGTTTTTTTTATAGCATTTTCAAAAAAAAAAAAAAAGAAAAAAAAAAAAAATGTTATTTGGCGGACCCTTTAGATAAAATGTGGGCGTAAAAGTAGGCGTGGCCGATAAGAATTAGAGATCTGTGTACCAAATATCGGAGAAATCCGTTAACAAAAAAAAAAAAAAAAAAATGTGTAAAGCGACCAAATATACCAAAAAAATGAATTGTATATAAAAAGTGGGCATAAAAGTAGGCGTGGCTGGTAAGAAGCATATGTCGACCTTCCCTGGGGTACAGAGATCGTGTATACAAAATTTCAGAGAAAGCCGTTGACAAATAAAAATTTGTATAGCGATCAAACAAACAAACAAACTGAAAATGAGTTTTATATCTATAGATATTGCAAAATATGACCAACGACTCTGAAAGATCAGGAACGACTATATACACGCGCACATATTCTCTAATTATTCTTACAATGTCCAAAAAATAGTTCTTATTATATAACGGTAATTGCTGTTGGTAGTCTTTTACATTTAAAGAAGAATGTAAATATCTATTATTTCGTGCTTTTGTCTTAATTTATTTTTATTTTGGTTTATGTCTTGTGTTATTAAGACGAGTGAGTTTTTCATTAAGATATATGATAGTAAGCACAAGTTCGTGCATATGTTTTGTCGGACAATGTAGCTTGACTCGTTCTAACAAAATTTTATATAAATAAAATGTTTACTTCAAAAACATTGTTCTTGGAAAAATTTTTATTTATTTATTTTTATTTAAAAAAAAAAAAAAATATATATATATATATATATTAATATATATATATATATATATACATATATATATTTTCAGCCCCATATTGCTGTATGGGCATGGAGTATTGACAACTGGGGTTTAAGTGAACAATTTAGTAATTTTCTATAAAATTAACAAAAACAAAAAGAAACCTAAAAAATGTTTAACACTAAACTTCTAATCAACATTGACATTTCCATACATTTTTCCTTAAACCACAATGACTATGTACTTTAAAAATAAAATGTTAACCACAGTAGTTCCATAATGTTGATAACTTTATACTAAATGTTTCCAGTTGTTGTTAAGTAGTCCGTCACAAATAGACGCTTAATAGCACTCGTACGCACTCCACGTACTTTATCATGTGTAATGTATGTTGTAGTGATAATGAATAATTATATACACGTATCTGCTGTTTTTATCTTTTTTTTCATTTAGTTTGGTTGGTTTGTGGGTCTTAAAAACATTTTTAGTTAAGTTCCCACCATTATGTTACGCATGAAAATTTAATGGTGTTAAAAAAGCGGAAAATTTTCAAACTTAACAACATGTTAAACAAAATTAGGTGATTTACTGTGTAAAGCCGCACAAATGTGAATGTTGTAATAAACATTTAATTATGTATTTATTATTAAATAAAATTTATATAACTTAAGAAAATATCACTTGAAAATTTTGAAAAGTTAATTTTTTATTTAGAAATATCAATTGAAATTGAAGATCGGTCAAGTGTAGAATAGAAAAATCAACTGAACACAGGATTTTAAATTTAGAATTGAAGTTCAGAAAACAAACTAAAATAGAGATTCAGCATACATAATTTTTTTATACAGATAAGATTTAGAAAACAGCAATTGAAATTAAGAATAACTGAATTGAAACACATACACTAGCGTCGAAAAGTATTTGCCATAGATTCTTTATTATTTACTTTTACTATTTACATAAATGTTTTTTCTTTTATACTACACTCTATTCTTAACTTTGACATTCATAAATGTGATCACCTCCATTTTGATATAACTTCATGACATAATCTTGGCATCCTTTGAATAAATTTGCATTCCATTCCATGAGTCCTTCATTTTATTCCACAGGTCTTCTTTTGATGTGGGACAGATAGTTCAAACCTTCCTGTCCAATTCATCCCATTATATCTCTATAGGACTGAGGTCAGATGAATAACTTTACTGGTTCCGGCTACTTCCAGGGTCTCAAATACTAAGATTTTTTTTTTTTTTTTTTTTTTTTATTACAAAACATTGAAATTCGGGACCTATTTAACCGATTTTGATGATTTTAAATAGCAACCTGCTTGGAATGCCAATAACAATTTTCACTACGAAAGAGCAACCCCGCGCTGAGCTATTATTGAGGGCGTGATCATCATTTCCCCAGACGGACATCCCTATATAAGCTCTGCTTGTTAGGGGTTGCAAATTTGTTGTTTCTTATTATTAAAAACCGAACGACAAACTTATATATATACCCTCTGCACCCTAGTGTGGGTTTTAAACCTCTCTGAATAAGAAGATTATTCTAACTTGTGAAAATTAGCATTTTATTCAGTTACTACTTTGTCCGTTTGAACAAAGTCTTTTCCATAAAATTTTTGACAATAAAAATAAGTCACAGAGTGCTAGGTTAGGTTAGGGGTTCTGGTCTGGTCAGATTCCTCTGCTACATCGCTCTGTGGCTGAAATTTTGATTTCAGTGGCCAAACTTCATTTTTTTTCTCATTTTAACGCCATTTTTTAAATTTTGTAGCTAATATATCCAAAGTAATGTAGCCAAAAAATTAGGTTAAACTATTGCTAATTGTGGGCGTGGCATGCTGTCAAACTCAACTGTTTTTTTAATTTCAGAAAAAGGTGATTTTTTTTTTTTTGTTGCTTTTTATTAAAAATAAATGGTTACTACTCGCAATTGTCGTTAATGACCTGCGGTCTTCTTTACAAGGTTGGTGTGATTGCAATCTTTAGTTACTGTAAGTGGTCAGGGTCATAACCAACCATATGATCAGACACCAAACAATATTGGACCAGATACCGAAATTCAACACAGTGGATTTTAGCTGTGAAAGAATCGCGGAAGTGTCGACAAACATACCCTGCGTATAAGGATACCTGACAGGGAAAGCTGGTTGAACGGATATATTCTACAAAACCTTCCAGGGTCACACTACTACACAGACGGATCTAGTCTGCATGGTAGGACTGGTATAGGTTTCTATGATGAGGACCGTTCCAATGGCATATACCTACGCATTCCGGACCACAACTCTGTCTTTCAGGCCGAAGTGGTCGCGATAACGAAATGCATAAGATCTATTGACGCACGGGCAATCCCAAGCCCGGAGACGTGAAAATATTTTCGGACAGTCTAGCGGCTATCAGGGCGATATCCTCAGACAAAACTAGATCAAGGACTGTCCTCAGATGTAAGGAAGAAATTGCAAACTTCACTACAAGAGGTAGACTTGAATTCATTTGGATCCCAGGACACAGTGGTATAATGGGAAACGAGATTGCAGATGAACTGGCCAGGAAGGGTTCTTTCCTGGAGGTTGTCAATTTGGAAAACCCAATACCTTTCCAGGCTCTCAAATTGAAACTATCGGAGTGGGCAACTAATTCACATACTTCAATTTGGCAGGAAACTGACGTGGGTAAGGCTACGAAGATACTATGGGGCTCTCCAAACACTTCGAAGACTAAGGAAATCCTTAGTCTAAATAGAAAGGAACTGAGTAGGATTATTGGCATCCTCACTGGACACTCTGTACTGAGGGCTCATCTATACCGTATAGGACGGGCGGAATCGGCCACATGCAGAGCTTGTGGAGAGGATGATGAGACCCTAGAACACTATCTTTGTTACTGTCCTGCATTTGCCGGAACAAGGGTCAGATATTTGTCCAACGACACCATACCAGGCCTAGCGGCTCTTAGGGGGATACGCTGGAAAGCACTCAGGAGATTTGCTATCGAGACCGAACTCCTAAATTAAATAAGCAGGCCAATTCTCAATAACAATTCCCTGGGAATTTTTTCCCTATTCCCTGTTCCCCTATTCTTAATAAAATCTCCCCGGGAATTTTTTCTCTTTTCCCTTTACCCTTATTCTAAAAGAACTTCGAAAATGGGAATCTCTTCCCCGGGAAAAAAGTTGCTATTCTGAATGTCAATAAAAGGGAGAATAATTTGGGAATAATTCCGCCAAAAAATTGAGAGGGAGTGCTGCGAAAAATGTAAGTATTTAATATTATTATGAAAAATAGTAATATATATCATTTAAAATTTTGTATAATAATATTATTATGGCATTACTGTTGCTTTCAGGTCAAAAGCAAAAAAAAAAAAAAAAAAAAAAAAACAAATTCATGTTCTTTTGAACACAATGCAAGCCAACCCTGATGTTGCATGCGGGATGTTCAATGGAAGCAAGGAGGAGCTAAGCCGGGTATGTCGCAATTTGGAGTGGAAATTAAACTCAGCAGGCAATTCAAGTGGGTTGCTGGCATCACGTAGCTTTCTTCTTGCCATGCTTTGCTCCGTCTTGTCCTGCTGCTGATCTTCTGCTTTAGCTACCATCAGAAACGCTACACTGAACATTTTTTATATTTATTTTAATTTATTAAAGATTTTAAAAAAAGTTACTATTAATTTCCACAAAAATTTTTAAATTTGTAAACAAAACAAAACAACTGAAGCAAAACAGCTGTCTTCGAATAATCGAAATTCTCTCTCCCATATTATTCTTCTCCCCGCCTGTTTAGAATAGGAGGATTTATTCTCGGGAAAAATGAATTCCCCGGGAACTCATTTCCCTGGGAATATTTAGAATTGGGCTGAAGGAGTAGATTAACGGATGAGCACGAGGATATAGAGCGCACAACAAGCCGACTTTCTGGCTTAAGTGTATATCCGGGTAAAACGGATATGAGCTATGTGTATACATGGCTCCTCTTTTTGAACCTAACCTAACCTAACCTAAGTGGTCAGGGTTAGGGGTATTCTGAAATATTTAGTAAACGACTATATTTGTGTCAAATTTCAACTTTAGTGGAATAGAACTTCTAGGGAACAAGAAACGTATACCGCCTAGATAAAGGTGAAAGTGTCCTCTTTAACCCTATGTATACTTTTGCACCCGTGGCGATCCGCGGGTAGAACACTTTTTTAATTGTAATGAAATTACTCAAATAAATTTCAAATTACTTTTATTTAAACAGCCCTACAAGTATACAATACAAATATACCGATCGACTCTGAATCACTTTTTGAGTCGATTTAGCAATGTCCGTCCGTCCGTCCGTCCGTCTGTGTGTCCATGTGAAACTTGTAATCAAACTACAGAATGCAAATATGATATTTTGATGAAATTTGGTATATAAGCCTCTATCGGCCATAGGATGAACGCTATTAAAATTGGTGAAATTCGGTCCATGTTCAGACCTAGTCCTCATACAAATAACTCCTATGAAATCGACATAAATTGCCATACATCCAAATTATCATATAAATCTCAGTCAAATTGGGTCTGTATGTGTTTATTATCTATAATATTAATAGGCTAGGTGATTTCTTGTATCTATTAATCAGTAGTCCAAAACTAATCCCTATAGGACAATTCTTAGTTATAGCCCCCATATTAAGCTGCTTTCCGATCTTCACTTAAATCTATCAAAAAATAAAAAATATTGCACAGATTTTTCTCAAATTTGGTTTGTTTATATTTTTGTAATATATAAGTGACTTTACCAAATCTGTTCATGACGGGTCCATTTTTCGATCTAGTCCCCATATAAATATAGCACCCGATATGAATTTTTTCATATCTGCAGCCAAAAAAATAATAATGCCACTCAAATTTGGTTTATGCTTATTTTCTACATCCAATTAGTTGGACCGAAGAGTTAGGGTCTTTAAACCATGGTTTGGGTATCGTATAGTCGGTCAAGACCGACTATAATTTTCTTACTTGTTTCACCTTCAAATAGAATTCCACAATTTCATTCAAGTTCTCGAAGTCCACTAGTGCTAAATCTGGCGAATATATGATGGATGATGAAGAAATTATATCCGAGAGTTCATTCAACATTTACTGTGGCCAATCGAATGCTTTCCATATCGTGGAATTAAAAAAAAAAAAAAAAAAAAAAAAAAAAAAAAAAACTAGAGAAAAACTTCATTCATGTGCCTTGTCAAATCTATACATTTTTCGTCCATAGTTTTGAATTGACACCAAAATTTTTATGGATGGCGCTAGAAACTTCATTGTGGAATAATCCTTTGAAATTAGCAATCGCGTCCCCCATATTTCCCAAATGATTTTGTTAAATGTTATGCCACCACCACTCAATTGCTATGAAAAGTGACCCAAAAATAAAGAAAGTGCGGAGTCCCCATAATCTTGGATCATTTCCACTTTAATTGCATCATTGGTTTTCCCACAACCAATATTTATGGCCCAATTCAGAATCTGAGACTGTTTTTCTATTAAAATATTTTACGAATTTAAAACTAGTTTTCCCCGAACATTTCTATTTTTCTACAAAATTTCCAGAGTTTGAGTGTTTAACTATAGAAAATTTTCCAGTGTTAAAAAAAAAAAAAAAAAAATATAAAAAAAAAAAAAAAAAATCATCTCAGATTCTAAATTGGTTCAGAAATATTGGTTGTCTAAAAAACAATAATGGATATGAGGACTCTCCGTAATATTATTTTTTTTATAAAAAAAAAAAAAAAATTTAAAAAATTGTTTTATTTTCATGTTGCGTTTATATTTTCATGTAATATTTTTTTCAAACATTATTTCAATACCAAAATTTTCATAACAAAAAATGTAGAATAACACAAATTTTAAAACGTTGAATAATTTTAGTGTCGGCAATACCCATTTGACATTAACGTGAAACAAAGACTTTAACCTCGTAAAGCCCTAAACACATAACGGCTAATTGCGAGTGCGAGTAAAAACTAAGCTTTTTGCATGCGATAATTTGTGCTTTTGTGCTTTTACAAAATCATCAAAATGTTTTCGAGCAGCTGATTGTCCTACTGTCAAACATAATTCAATTGTCAATTGTGTACAAAGCAGTTCATATAACAAACAATAAATATAACAAAATGAATAAAATCGAAATCTAAAAGCAAAACAACTTACCATTTCACAAGTCACAACATAATAAATACACAATACAATAAATACACAGCTGATTCTCCTGTCATATGTTCATAAATACAGCTGATTCTGCTGTCATCTGATTTTTCTCGCACAGAAAATAGAATCAATTCCATTTCCCTTGCGAGTATTTTTACAACCTAAGTTGGCAACGCCACACAAAAAAGCCTTTCTATCGATTTCGCTTCCACATATAGACAAAATCATACTGCCCCATTCTCGTTTTTTCTCGCACTCGCAACTCGCCGTTATGTGTTTAAGGCTTAATACAGATAGTAAAATAATTTTCGACATAAAAAATCTTTTCTACTGTCTAGGTGACGTTATTTCCATCTTACGGCTCTATATTCTTTCGTATAATTTTTTAAAGATCCTTTGCAACATGTTGCTATTATAATAATTTTTTTTTTCTAATAGTGCGCACTAACATATGTTTTGAAATTAGAAAATGAGAGAATTAATGTTTCACTAAACTTTAGATTTCCCATAAAAATTTAAATCCAGGCAACGGCCGAGATTGTTACGAAATCTAGACAAAATCTCGAGAATTAACATTAAAAATTATATAAAGACAAATATGTTAATGAAGAGTTAAAAGAAAAAAATAAAAATATAAATCTTAGCCATAATGATTCATTAAATCTTATCTTTGCTCCAGGCACTGTTAATATTCCTCTATGACAACATATGTATATGAAAACTGAGAAATATGTCCAATCATTTTCTGCAACATTTATTGGCTATTTTTGAATATGTTTTGTTGTTTATTGAGATGTTGAAACATGTATTTCTAAACATGAGTCATGTTGCAGATAGTTTTCCTATATATGTATGTTTATAAGTAAAAACGTGTGTATATAAACACTGTTTAGCAACATAATTTGAGTGAAATAAAACCTATAGGCCTATAGGCCTCTTGGTAATGTTTTGTGAATTTTTCGTTATCTTTAATTTTTTTTTTAACATAAATAAATAAAATCAAGATTTATACTTTATTAATTTTTTTTAAAAATTTTTTTTTTTAAGTAAATCAATTTATTTTATTATTTTTATCAAACGAAATCTCGCAATTTCTGGTGTAAACGGTAGTAAAATTTTAAAGACGATTTTAATTAACATTTCGAGATTTCAAACCAAATGTAAGAATTTTCAATGTAACTAATTAAAACACTACTCGTACGAATATCAACATTAAAATGTGTCTTATATTACTAGAAAAGTCAGCAAGCTAAACTAATATTAATTAGGTTTTATGATTTACATACATAATGAATCAGAACATTTGTGCGTATTTCCCCCTTGGATTTGCAATTTTCTTGAAAATAAAAATAAATAAAATTATATTCACGTAAATTATTTAATATTTTCATATAATTTTTTAACTCTTGTACTAATAAAGTATATTATCACCTTTAATAGTAAAATTTATTTTTTCTGTTTCCTTACAAATAACTTAAATGCCTTAAAAAAAAAAAAAAAAAAAAATCCCTATTTCACATGTTACTCCTAATCTACCCAGCAACACAATCATATAATTATAATAGTGTATATATTTCTATAGAAATTTATTCTTTTTCACATTTATTTTATTTTTTTTTCATTAAATATATAAAGAACGTGTTCATTCAGAGCCAGTCCTGCATGTAATATCAACATTTGTCAATTTCATTACGTACACATATACATGTATAATTTTTCTGTGTTACGCTTGATGACACTAACTAAAATGGCTTTTCATAACAGCCACATTTACACCATAATACCATACTAAACATTCAAGTCATTTGACCATAATCATGCAGTAATTATACGTATTTCAGCACACTCACGACTCTAGAGAACATACACGCACTCACACAACTTATCACACACTCACACACATGAATACTTGAACATCCCAAAAGAAATGTCGTTGCAGAAATGATAGAAAAGCAAATACTAAAAGGTCCTTGACTTTTTGCAACTGCAGGAAGGTTTATTAAAACATTATAGGAGACGACTGTGGTTAAGATATGTATTTGTTTCATAACAGAAATCTTTAATTAGAAAATTTTGTGTATTTTTCTAAAATTTATTTTACAAATCTTAAATTAAAAAAAAAAAAAAAAAAAATTAAAAAAATTTTTTTAATCGTAATGACATTTTTTTTAAACTAAAAAGTCGTTAATATACAAAAATGTTTCCTAGCACAATTTGTAAATATTGAATTTATAAGATATATAAGACATATATGTACATAGATATAGACATAGTTTCTGGTTGTATTAGAAATTAAAGTGGTTTAATAAAATACAATAATACAAACTAGCAGATTCCAGCGCTCGAAATTCGAGTGCAATTTCTAGGCAACTTTATTTTTCAACTTAGCCAATTCACAAACCAACACTTTTTTGATTTATTATTATTGTGAATGAAGGTAACAAACTCATTAATAAACACATTAACAAATTTAATAAACACACACATAGCTTATGTATAATTTTATGTACATATGTTTTAGTAGCAACTTTAAATGCAATCAATTTACTCAAAATAAAGGAAAAAAATTTAAAAATCTGTAAATCTGGTGAACAGCTTAAAAGAAATACCTTTCAAATAATATACGTTTGGTCAAAATCGGGATAAAACGGTAGAACAAAACACCGATAACAAAAAATCACCTAGCCTATTAATATTATAGATGAAAAGTAGATTCTGCATTAAGTTTTCGTAAAATTTTTAGTAGTCAGTTTTTAACAGATATTTTTCCTGGATTTTGATTTTGAATAATGAATTTATAATATTAATACGCTAGGCGATTTCTTGTGACCGATGTTTTGTTCTACCGGTTTATCCCGATTTTGACCAAACGTATATTATTTGAAAGGTATTCCTTTTTAGCCGTTTTGCAGATTTACAGATTTTTAATTTTTTTCCCTTTATTTTGAGTAAATTGCATTTAAAGTTGCTACTAACACATACATAAAATTATACAATGCTCTGTGTGCGTTTATTAAATATGTTAATGTGTTTGTAATAAAAAGGAGTTTGTTTTTTTGTGTTGATTTGCGAATTGGCTATAACTGATAAACATATCTTTACGGGTCTTTATTTAATGAAAAAATAAAATTTCCTAGAATTTGCACTCGAATTTCGAAGGCTGGAACAGCTAGTATGAATAATTTTGTCTATCAAAATATATATTTATTTTTTTGTTCCAACTGTGGATACATATAAAATTTTGTGCAACAATTAGAAAGAAACATATTTAAGTGGCTTGCTTAGCTTTACGATTAATAAAAAAAAAAAAAAAAAAAAAAATAAAATATTTCTAAACATTAGTATTCCATTAGAATATAAGATATTCGGGGATTTTGGGTGTTTTTTAAAGCCCTATAGAACTTGAAAGTGTAAAAAATTAAAATTTAAAAATTAAATATTAATCTGAAAAAAATTCTTTATTCGAAAGATCGCATTTACATTTGAAAATTATTTTGGGCATACCGGCTGTTCTTGACGCAGCGCATTCTGGACGTCCAATTTTGAATCACTTCTACGAACATTGCTGGCCATATGTCAAAATAACCCCAACAATGTTGGCGTTCAAGGCGTCAATTGTTGCCGGTTTATCCCAGAGAAAATAATCGAGAGGCGTCAAGCGCCCCGGTAGGTGAGTAGGTAACGTGCTCGCCTATCATGCGGGGGTCGTGGGTTCGATTCCCACCAGAGGCTTTGGTGTGTCGCTGAAAAAAAAAAAAAAATAGAATCTGCAGACAAGCCACTCGGCTTCGCGGAACTAGGCTTAAAAAAAAAAATCGCATGACTTTGGAGGCCCATTGACAGGATCATTTCTCGAAAACAACTTATAGGCAAACTTTGTTTTGTCAGAAATAATCGAGAGGAAATCGCACGACTTTGGAAGCCAATTGACAGGTTCATTTCTCGAATTCAACTTATCGGCAAACTTTGATTTGAATAAGTCGATGGTTGCTATCGCCGTATGACACATAGCGCCATCCTGTTGAAACCACATCTCGACCGGATCAATGTCATCTACATTTTCATACAAAAAATGATTGATCATGTTGTGGTAGCGATCTCCATTGACCTTAACGCGAGCTCTGGCTTCATTTTTGAAGAAATAAAGTCAGATTATGCCACCAGCATGTAAATCGCACCAAACAGTGCATTATTCTGGATGTAATGGAATCTGTAGGGTCTATTGTGGATTGGTCTCACGCCATATGCGGTAATTTTGTTTCTTAACAAAACCATTAAGCTAAAAATGAGCCTCATCTTTTTTTCTCTTCTCATGCATTTATTTATTGGATCTTCACGTAGTGAACTAACAATAATTATTTAAATCTTAGAACTAATACTTAACGTATTAAATCCGGCCAGTGCCAGAAAAAATTTAATGTCTCTACATAAATTCGTTTATTATAAGATCTGCAGTCTCTCTCCTTCTTAGGCGTTGGTGGATACGATTGTTGAGAAGGTCACATGCTAACAGATTCGAGTGAGTTTCTAGTTTTTTCAAGTAACTTGAACAGTTTTTCATAATTTCGCCTTTAGCTAGAGGTACGTTTAATTCTCTATGTAATTGTGAGTTTCTCACATACCATGGGGCGTGGGTAATCAACTTTAGGATCTTATTTTGGCATCTTTGTATTTTCTCTATATTAGAAGCTGAAGCGGTTTCATGATTGAATTATATATCAATAACTTGCAGTCAAGACTTAGCTTTGAATTTCTGCCAATTAGCCACGTAAGTTGAACTAATTTTAATTTTATTTGTGTTAATTTTGATTCTATGTGTTTGTTCCAAGTAAGGCGGCGATCAAGGTGAAGTCCCAAATATTTGAAATCAGAATGTTGCGGTATTTGCTGATTGTTTATTCGGATTTGAGGGCATGTTTCTCTTATGAGCGTAAAGTAACGTGGATACATTTTTGTTCATTTATTCTTATTTTCCACATGTGTAACCAGTACTCCAATTGAAAAACATGTCGTTGTAAAAGTGTAGATGCTGTTGAGGGGTCCTCATGAATACTCAAAATTGCCGTGTCATCTGCAAAGGTTGAAGTAATCGTGTTTTCATTAGTTGGCATGTCTGCTGTATGAAGGATGTATAGGAGCGGACCCAGAATACTGCCCTGAACACCAGGTTTTATATCCTGTGGGGGGTGTTGTAAAGTTGCTTTCCTTCATTAATTATATAGCTTTCCATTAGTTTATGAACGATTGGGGGCAGCAACGTTTTAATTTTATAGAGTAGACCCTCGTGCCAAACCTTATCGAAAGCTTGCGAAACGTCAATAAAGAGAGCAGAGCAGTACTTTTTTTCTTCAAAGGCTTTTCTTATAGCGCTTACTAACCTATATACTTGCTCAATGGTGCTGTGTCTTCGCCTAAATCCGAATTGATGTGCTGGGATGACGTTGTTTTGATCTACAGCTACAGTAATCTTATTTACTAGTATTTTCTCGAACAATTTTGAAAGATTTGACAATACGAATCGACCTTTGTGTGATCTTTACCTGGCTTGGGTACCATGGTAACGAGCGCAACCTTCTTCCATTCTGAGGGATAATATTCAAGGCGTAATATAGCGTTAACTATAAAAATAATTATTCTCAATGGTATTTTGGGTAACTCCAAAAACATTTTATTACAGATCCCATCGATACCCGATGCTTCTTTAGGGCTAAGATCAGAAATGGCCTTTTCAACCTCTCTAATCTCAAAGCGAAGTGACACTGCACTGTGCTTGTTTATTACTGGTGGTAACTCATTTACTGAACTAAGAGTTACATTCGGAGCAAAAACTTTTTTCAAATGTTCTACAAATAGATTACTTTTCTCTATATACTTTCTATCCCAGCCTCCATTTTGCATTCTTAATGGTGGTTTACGTACAACGGGTCTTATAAGATTTTTTGTAGCTCGCCATAATGAGGAATCAGTTCTTGAAGTCGGATCTAATTTTTCGAGATATCTGTTTAATTTATCATGTCTCTGGGTTTCAAGCAACCTTCTTAAATTTGATGTACATGCTTTCAATTGTTGCTTAAGTTGAGGAGATCTGTACAGTTGCCACTCTCTTCGAATTCTTCTTTTTTCATTTAATAGCCGCTCGACATCTACCGAACAAGTTCTATACTGCCCTCTGTGTCAGGGAGATTTCGCAGCAAGTTGAGAAGATATTTTGAGGTTTTGTTCAAAGTTAACAATAGCCAGGTCAATATCATCTGGTGTTCTTAGTGGTAACCTATCCGTACAATGGCTACTGAGAAACTTTCTATACTTTAACCAATCTATAATACTTGTTGGCGCTAAATTACCATTCGGGGGCACAATTTCTCGGGCGGTTAGAAATAGTAACAATAACTGGTATGTGATCTGATGAGAGTTCCAATGAGGATACAGCATTTATAAGTTCTTTCGCAATGTTCCTCGTTACTCCAAAATCGATTAGATCGGGAATATTTTGTCTATATGTCGGCCCATATTAGAAATTGTGCCAACCAAAACACGGCCTTTCGGGGAGATTAAACGTGACCCCCATAATGTATGCTTGGCATACATAAATAAAACGAGGGCCAACTGATTCAAAAAATCTTTTGTATTGACTTTCCGTTATAGAAAATCTTGGTGGAGAATATATTGATGAGATAACTAAATTGTTATCAAATTCCTCAAAGCAGATTGTAGTAGCTTGAAGGTAATCTTCACAATGATTACACATTAGATGATGCCTCAGTCGAGATTTAATAAGAATGGCTGAGCCACCACATGCTCTGGCTCTTGGATCTTTTGTATCATATAAAATATATCCAGCTAACTCTTTCGTAAATTCTAACCATTTTTATACCCTACTATAACTACCAAAAATATTTGACATAGACCCATGTTTTATTACACCGATCGACTCAAAATCACTTTCTAAGTCGGCTTAGCGATGGCCATCCGTCCGTCTGTCTGTGTGTCCATGTAAACCTTGTAATCAAACTACAGGTCGCAAATATGAATATATTTTGATGAAATTTGGTATATAAGCTTTCATCATCCATAGGATGAACGCTATTGAAATTGATGAAAATAGGTGCAAGTTCAGATCTAGTCCCTATACAAATGTGCCTTAATTTAGTTTGTATGTGCATATTACACAGATTAATGATTAGTCCAAAAATAAATTCTGTAGGACAATTCTTAGCCATAGCCCCCCACTTAAAGTTCTGGTATATGTTTTTAAAAAAAAAATCAGTGTTTCTTTCGAATATGATCAAGATCAGTCCTTTTTCGACATATTCCCTATATAAATTTGTGGTCACAAGCATTAACCTAAGTCGAAAATCATGCTTTCGAGAAAAATATTTTTTTATATAACTGTAATGGGGCTTCATTACGACTTAGGTCTGAATGTTTTCATTAATAACTATTTAATAAACAGTGTTAGAGAAATGGGGATTTCACGTAAACATAAAGTTTTTTTTACTAGAATAAGATAGCATACATAATCCAAATCGTTCTTATGTCGACTTAGGCTGTTATCGCTTGTGACCACAGAAATATAGCATCCGATATAAACTTTTTCATATCTGCTGGCAAAAAATTTAATAACAATGCTACTCAAATTTGGTTTATGCTTATTTTCGATATTCAATTAGTTTTACCTACAACCTATTCTTTAAACACATGTTGGTATAGGGTGTCGTATAATCGTTCTAGACCGTCTATAATTTCCTTATCTGTTCTTATTTGTCTTTTGAAAAAAGATTTAAATAACAATACAAAACCTTTCTGATGCTGAGAGAATTGCCGTTAGCAATAGGAGGCAAAATATGTGATTAAGTGCCCAAATATTACGATGTATCTAAACAAGTTGCGTGCAACATATAAGTTGATTTCAATAACATAAATTATAAAATTATAGCGAGGCTGAATTTTATCACTAGACTATAAAATTTTATCAGATTCTCTGTTTCTGTTAAAAATATGAAATAAAGAAAATTTGTTGATTCAGAAGATTTAAATAAGAATACGAAAAATATCTGTGTCTGGGAAAATTGTGTGTCACAACAGATTCTTAAATTTAAATATGATTATGGGGAAATTCTTATTCTATGACCATTTGTCTGCAACAGGTGCCAAGAAATTATGTGTGTAAACAATTCGATACACCTACATTAAAAAGTATACATTTTTTTTTCGATCAGAAAGCCGTCAGATTCTATTGTTCAACAATGTTTGTATATATATATATGTATATGGGCGATTTCATGTCAAGTGCACCAACTTTTGAAACCGATGTCTTCCGATCGGGATGAAATTTGCACCAAGGTTAGTCCTATTGGATAGTAGCTTAGACACAGTTTTTCAAGAAGAACGGTCCAGATCTCTCTGAGTTAGAGGGGATCAAAATTTGACATTTTGGCCAAACAGGTGTTTTTTCTCATCCATGTAACTTATTACCTATTGTTCCTAGAAAATTTTCTCCCAAAGAGTTTAGATAGCTATTTAGATATTTCGGAAAAAATACTTAAAAAAAAAAAAAAAAATTTGTAGAATTTTTTTTTTTTTTTTTTTTTTTTGCTAAATTAAAGCATTTCTTGCCTTTTTTTTTCAAAAGGGGCATTTTTTATTTTTTCATAAGAAATCTTAGGATTTTTCCTTTAAGAGCTTTTTGGTCGCTTAGTGGGATGGGAGTGGGATATCTATCAAAATAAATATTTTGTAATTCAAGACAACGGTTTTTCAATTTTTCACAAATGCACTATTTTGAATTTTTTTCTATTTGTGTCTAAAACCTTACAAATAAAACTTATACTGAGAAACTAGACAAACTAAACTTTCCGAAGGTATATAACATACCTAACTAAAATTTTATACCCTCGATACTGTAATACCCATAATATGTTAACCTCAGGAAAAAAATCGATTTTTTTCTTTAGAAATGTTGAAAAATTATATTTTATTTATTTTTAATAATAATTAAATTAATGTATAATAATAATAACATTAAAAATAAAAAGATAAATAATTTATTAAAATTTAATCTTAATTGCATTAGATCCATTTATATCATAACTGTTTTTATACTTAATTTATTGTAGCTGATGAAGTATTTAAGTCTTGTAAATTTTTAAATACCCAGTCTTTCATCCAGCTTTTTTGTCGCCTTTATTTACTGCGTTTTTTTGTCAATCCTTTCTTGGCGTTACTAGGTTCAGCTGTTGATTTCGCTGCTGGTTTATTTGTTGTCTTTGGAAAGAAATCGCATTGAATAGAGGCAGAAAACTTTTTCAACTTGGGTCTTCCATCGACAAGCGGTATAAAAGCATGGTATTGAGCGGTGCCATCGATTGTTACCGCAGCATCGAATCTGCTCTTCAGTGTTTTCAATGTTTCCTGATGATACTCTTTGCTACTAAAAACTATTTTAGTTTCTTTACAATAACTCTTTGCCAAATGGAATAAAGCAGTCGCATCTAAGATGCGATCTTGATGAGAGCACTGGAGGCTATACTTCCATTTCTTTTAAGGTTTGCTCCAATACCATCACATGCTCCTTTACCATGAGCAGTAGAATGAAAATGCCACTCAGCTGGCATTCCAAAATCTTTTTCATGGGCCATAAGATTTGCCAAGCTACCTTTGTTTTTAAAATGTTGACGAGCTCCGTCCGAAACGTAGTATACCTTCTTTACTGTAAATTTAGATTTTAGAAATTTTAGCATTCTCTTCTGGTACTCATAAACTGCAACGGTATCATGTTTTAAATCGTCGGATATGATTGCCATACTTTTGTGTTCCAGCTTTTCATCTTTCATGTAGTAAATAACTACTGTGAATATAGTTGCTTGGTCGTTATGGAAGTGGAATGTTTGTATGGCATCCTGAAGAACATATTTATAGTTTTCTGCGAAATCATATGAAATAACGAATTCACCAGACTTCAAATGTATCTTCAAATCCTTGAAGAATGACCATTGCTCTTTGACTAAAAAGTCATGGTTTCTCAAGTTTAGCAATCCTGTACACATTTCTTCCACAAAATCATCCACATTTAAAATGATTGTTTTCAATGTGCATCTGTCAGTCTGAATCCAAGAATCAAATTTGACCTCCTCTATATATTCTCGATCTAAGGAGTTGATTAAATTTTCTTTGATGAATGTGGTTTTCGGGCAATTGGTACGTTCACCTAAGTGGCAAGAAGTTGTTGCATTAGGACACATAGTCAATTTAAGGCAATCGCGGTAATCGTGTAAATCTTCTTCCGAATCATCTGTTAAATACTTTAAGTTGATTTCCTTCAACATCAGTTTAACATTTTCATGGTGAATGCAAACGCATACTGTGTGGGTTCCGCTGCTTTCTGCCAAAACGCAATGTTTTGGCCTCATTTGGGTTAATTTCGTGAAGCCAATTCTAACATCCTCGTGTTCAGATTGAAATGTTGCAAATAACTCTTTCAGGTTACAGATAACCATTCTCTTCTGTTATGTTATGAAGGTATGTTACATACCTTCGGAAAGTTTAGTTTGTCTAGTTTCTCAGTATAAGTTTTATTTGTAAGGTTTTAGACACAAATAGAAAAAAATTCAAAATAGTACATTTGTGAAAAATTGAAAAACCGTTGTCTTGAGTTACAAAACATTTATTTTGATAGATATCTCACTCCCATCCCACTAAGCGACCAAAAAGCTCTTAAAGTAAAAAATCCTAAGCTTTCTTAGGGAAAAAAAAGCCCTTTTTGAAGAAAAAAGGCAAAAAATGCTTTAATTTCGCAAAAAAAAAAAAAAAAAAAAAAGTAAAATTTTTTTTTTTTTTTTTTTTTTTTAAGTATTTTTTTCCGAAATACTGAAGAAATAGCTATCTAAACTCTTTGGGAGAAAATTTTCTAGGAACAATAGGTAATAAGTTACATGGATGAGAAAAAAACACCTGTTTGGCCAAAATTTCAAATTTTGATCCCCTCTAACTCAGAGAGATCTGGACCGATCTTGTTGAAAAATTGTATCTGAACTACTATCTAATAGGACTAACCTTGGTGCAAATTTCATCCCGATCGGAAGACATCGGTTTCAAAAGTTGGTGCACTTTACATGAAATCCCCCATATACATTTTTTTTTTTGATTCTAAACATTTTAATAGCAAAACGTACTGCAACATTTCAAATTTTTTATTTTTTATTATGTTCCAAGATCTTACTAAACAAATATTGCCAATGAATATTTGCAGACACATCTCTGACTTTTCATATATGTTGCAATAGAGCTCTTTTTTTTTGCTTCTAAACATTTTAATAGCAAAACGTACTGCAACATTTAAAATTTTTTATTTTTTTATTATGTTCCAAGATCTTACTAAACAAATATTGCCAATGAATATTTGCAGACACATCTCTGACTTTTCATATATGTTGCAATAGAGCTCTTTTTTTTTTTTTTGCTTCTAAACATTTTAATAGCAAAACGTACTGCAACATTTCAAATTTTTTATTTTTTATTATGTTCCAAGATCTTACTAAACAAATATTGCCAATGAATATTTGCAGACACATCTCTGACTTTTCATATATGTTGCAATAGAGCTTTTTTTTTTTTTTTTTTTTTTTTTTGCTTCTAAACATTTTAATAGCAAAACGTACTGCAACATTTCAAATTTTTTATTTTTTATTATGTTCCAAGATCTTACTAAACAAATATTGCCAATGAATATTTGCAGACACATCTCTGACTTTTCATATATGTTGCAATAGAGCTCTTTTTTTTTTTTTTTCTTATAAACATTTTAAATAGCAAAACGTACTGCAACATTTAAAATTTTTTTTTTTTTTTTTTTTTAAGTTCCAAGATCTTAATAAACAGATATTGCCAATAAATATTTGCAGACATATCTCTGACTTTTCATATATGTTGCAAGAGAGCTCTTAACATTATTAGAGCGAAGCGGAAAACCTTTGCTTAAAATGTTGCAGGTTTTAGAAAATATTAAAAATTTCTGCAAGTTTATTCATTCCGGTTTATCTTTGTCCGTATTAACTTGTCTAATGATATAAATTTTGAGTTATTTTAATCTCAATAATAATACGAAAAATAAGTGAGTCTAAGAACATTCAAAATTGTCTACAAAAGCGGCCATGTTCCTAAACATGTAATACTTTCTATATGACTAATAATTTTCGATATGTCTAATGAATGTAAAAGTTTTCTTATAAACATGTTCTAATGAAATTTTTCATAGAATTTTGAAATTTTTTAAAGAAACATAACATCTCTAAACATACAGATGTACCTAAACAATAAAACGTTTGTTCTCAGGTTAATAAACACTGAACTTTAATTCTTAAAACTTATTGCCATAAAAAAAAAATAAATATAAAATAAATGAGAACAGGTGCTGGAACAGTGGATTCTAAAGTTGAAATGTTTCTTAGCTCAGTTTTTTTTTAAACAAAATCTTTTATCTCGCTCTACTGTAATTCCAGCTGTGTAGAACAAAATTTCATGATTAAATAAAATGTTCTTTTTTTATATTTATAATATAATTTGAAACAGGCTTCCTTCCTTTCTTCGGGCAATTCAACAAATTTGGGTCTACATACTTGAACACGTTTTTACGTTTTGTTTTCCGTTTTGTCATTCCTTACCGTTTTACTGTTTTCTGTACATTGTATTATTGGCAATTAGGTCACAAATAGAGAAAATGCGAGGAATCAAAAATCATTATATAAACACTACACTACAGCTCACCTCACTTCAATAAAAAAAAAAAAGCAGCAAAAATGATTGGGCATAAAAAGTGCAATACACTGTGTAGTGTTGGCGTTTGACATTAATGTAGTCACTAGCTGGTCTCTGGTGAAGTGTGAAAATAGGAAAATGTGTTTACATCAGCAAAAAAGGAAAAAGGTTTTAACTATCAGCAGCCACCCTTAGGTAACCGGAAATGACACTGCACAGTAAAAGGCAGTTAAACAATTTGATTTACGTGATGGTGATTCAAGAAACAAAAAAAAAAAATAAATAAAATAAAATTATATTGTCGAATTGTCATTGGTTGATAGAATCTAAATATGTCGAGTTGTTAGTATATAGATATCATTTTTTATAATAGATTTAACTGTTATCCATTATTATATTTTTTCAAATTGTTTTTCTTTACTTCTCTTCGTTGCAGATCACAACATCCACTGCCAAAAAACTATGGGAAAAATCCGATGGCAAAGGTTCGGCATCGGCTGGAGTTACCGGTGGCCCCCTGAATCCTTTACACATTGGCGATCCTCACGTTTGGAAAGACTCACCATGGTCGACACAAAGTGAAACAATATTGCAACGACCTCGTACATTTCCACAAGCTCCGGATTCATCGGCGAGTGCAAATGCTGGTATATTGAGGTAAGAATAGAAAATATAAATTCAATTAAAGAAAATACAGTGTTGGAAAAAATAATAGGGACGACAATTATTTTCAAGTTTATCTTAAATTTTTATTTACATACATATAAATAAAATTAAGTTTATTCATAAACATAAGGTACTTCAATAGGATTAACAAAATATAAAATAAAATTTATTATATTCCATTAATTTATAATAAAAAACTTAAATTCCAAAATAACAGCCTGGGAAAAAAATAGGGACGATTTAGTTTTTTTATTATTTTAAATTTTATTGCATATCTTACCTTCATATCTCAATATTATATTAATATCTTTTTGATGCTCCCTTCATATTTATTACCTCCTAGCATCTGCGTTGCATGGATCCAACTAGGTTTGCACACGTTTCCGGGGGTATAGAATACCACGCGTTCTGAATTTTCTGCCACATATCATCTTTATTTTTTGACTTATGTGCCCCTAATTTATTTTTAAATATCCCCCACAAGTGCTCAATAGGACTTAAGTCCGGAGACTGGGAGGGCCAATCTAGGACGCGCACATTTTTCTCCTGAAACCAGGATTTCACAAGTCTAGAGGAATGTTTTGGATCGTTATCCTGCATGAACTCCCAGATAAGTGGCATTTCCTCTTCAGCAAATGGTAGCATTTGAGTTTGGAGTATCTCCACGTAATCTACTGCGCACATTTTGTGTTTTATCCAAAATATTGGACCCACGCCAGATGACGCAAAACAACCCCAAATCATAATGGAGCCTCCACCGTGTTTGACGGTCTTTTTGGTGTAATTAGAGTCAAACGCTTTGTTTTTTGGTCTTCGAACGTACATTTTACCGTCAGAGCCGAACAAATTTATTTTTGTTTCAACCGACCACAGGACGTTTTTCCAATTTTCCCGACTGAGGTGTCGACGGGCGAATACTAACCTTTTTTTATGTTTTTTGTACTCAGTAACGGTACTTTTCTTGGACTACGAGCCATTAATCCTGCTTCTAGAAGTCTGTTTCGAATTGTACGGCTAGTTACTGGTAAACATAAATCATTTTTTATTTCATTCGATGACATAAAAGGGTGTTTTTTGGAAGTTCTAACAATGAGCTGGTCCAAACGTTCGAATGTTTTTCGCTTTCTGCCTCGAGTTTCATGTTTTTTTTCAGAGTGAATTGCATTAAAAACTTTATTTTTTGAGCACTTTAATAATATAGCAATCTCACGAATAGATTTCCTGTCTTTTTGTAAGCTTAAGATAAAATCTTTTTCAGCTTGAGTAGTGTGAACACCTCGACCCATTTTTAAACACGAATTTAAATTATTTTGTTTCAAAAGTAAAATCAAATTACAAGAAATTAATTTTTACCGTTATATTTCATCACTTACCTTCATTTTTAGTACAATTTTAAAGTTCAAGGTAAGTCATATTGTTTATAAAAAACAATTTTGTACTACGTTCCTATTATTTTTTCCAGACTTCTTCTTACTTTCGAATATTCTTATGAAGATCTAAATTTATTTATGAGGACAAACGTCAAAAACAGAACACACAATAAAATACCGTTAGACTCTTTATCATTTTACAGTGTTTACCAATCAAATAAATCTTTCATGTGTAACATAAGACAAAATAAATAAGTTTAAGGTTTGCGTCCCTATTATTTTTTCCAACACTGTATATAATGACCTCGAACATGATTTATTTATAATTCAATTAATAAAGCATAAAAATATAACAATAATATATTGTTTAAAAGACGGAAAGAATGCTTTGGCCTTGCGTTTTACAAAAATGACGACCAATAATATCCTTAGAATGATTGTAACGTTGCCTCCCTGTGAAGCATTTTAAATTGCACAATTAGAGTTTCCAGAATAATTTTACTTTGTCACAATTACTTAAGAGTAAAAGTGAAACGAGATGCAACGTTTGTCCATCTTCTTTGAATAATAAACCAAAATAAAATAGAGTTATAATGTCCTATAATTTTATTTATTTATTTTCCACAACTTGGGTTTTCTATGAAGCTTTTATGAAGCCTTGATTAAAGATAATTTTTAGATCTGTTATAAGCAACGATTTAAATTTTGTACAGCTGTTTTTCGACTTTTCTAAAGCCACTCTTAAAAGTTTGTATACAGTTACCATTAATCTATTTATAAAGCTACGATTAAATATATAAAGCTACGATTCAATTCGTTTTTCCGCTTTTCCAAAGCCACATTTGAAGATTTTTATAAACTAAAAGCTAAAGTAGCTTTAAAGTAGCTTTGATTAAATATATTTATAAAGCTACGATTCAAATTGTTTTTTCCTCTTTTCTGAACCCACATTTAAAGGTTTCTTTTAAGCTAACATAGTTACTTTAAAAGTTTTTATAAAGCTACGATTAAATCTGTTTAAAAAGGTACGATTAAAGTTGATTTCAAAGCTTCATTTAACGTTGCTCCTGAAGTTTTTATAAAGCTACGATTAAATATTTTCACATATCTACGATTAAAGTTGCTTTTAAAGTTTTTCTAAAGCCACGATCAAAATTTCATATACAGATGGTGTATCGCTATTTTGTTACCTGTAAAATTTTCACAAAATCATGATAAAAGTATCTTATAAAGCTTTTAAAACCTCATGTTTATAATTTCTGCTAAGCGCTCATAAAGTCACTATTAAAGTTTAATATAAAGCTTTTACAAACGCACAATTGAAATATTACCTAAACTTTTAAAAACCTCGAGTTTCTTATAAAACTTTTATAAATCACCGATTAAAGTTTCATATAAAGTTTCTATAAATCCTTGCTTGAGGACTCCTATAAACCTTTTATAAACCATCGATTAAAGTTTCAAATAAAACTTTTAAAGTTCATATAAATTGTTTTTATAACCTAGATTATAGTATTACACATAAAAAGCTTTTATAAATCCTCGACAAAAGTTTCATATACAAATGTTTTTTAAATCATTCATTAAAGTTTCATATAAAGCTTTTATAAAACCTCAATTAAAGTTTCATATAAATCGTTTATAATTCCTCGATTATAGTATCTATAATATTAATAGGTAAGGCGATTTCTTGTGACCGATGATTTGTTCAACAGTTTTCTCCCGATTTTCACCAAGCGTATCTTATTTGAAAGGTATTTATTTTTAGCTGTCCACCAGACTTAAAGATTTTAAAATTTTTAATTTTTTTTGAGTTATGCACATTAAAAGTTGCTACTAACACATACTTAAAATTATACAATGCTGTGTATGTGTTTATTAAATTTGCAAACAAAAAGAGTTTGTTTTCTTCATTCACAATAATAATTGTGTTGAATTTAAAATATATTTTGAACATAGCTTACCTCTAGGATCAACAATTTATTAAATGAAAACATAAAATTTCCTAGAATTTTTACTCGAATTTCGAGGGCTGGAATCTGCTAGTTATATATAATAAAGCTTTTATAAGCCCTCGATTAAAGTTTAATATAAAAATACTTTATAAATTCTTGATTCATATAAAGCTTTTTATAACTACTCGATTATAGTTTCATATAAAGCTTTTATAAATTCTCGCTTAAAGTTTCATATAAATCCTTGAATAAAGTTTCATATAGAGCTTTTTATAAATACTCGAATGAAGTTTCATATAAAACTCGCAGTGCGTAGAGTCTTCTTAATCTAAAGCTTTTGTAAGTACACGACTCAAGTTTCATATAAAGCTTCTTGATTAAAGTTTTGAATAAAGCTTATATAAATCCTCGATTCAAGCTTAACTAGCAGATTCCAGCGCTCGAAATTCGAGTGCAATTTTAGGCAGCTTTATTATTCAACTTAGCCAATTCACAAATCAACACTTTTATGGTTCATTATTATTGTGAATGAAGATAAAAAACTGTTTAACAAACACATTAACAAAATAATAAAACACACACATAGCATATGTATAATTTTATGCATGTGTTAGTAGCAACTTTAAATGCAATTTACTCAAAACAAAGGACAAAATTTAAAAATCTG
Source organism: Cordilura impudica (assembly GCA_963682025.1). NCBI lineage: Eukaryota > Metazoa > Arthropoda > Insecta > Diptera > Scathophagidae > Cordilura > Cordilura impudica. The sequence goes on along the minus strand of OY821517.1, from coordinate 315,701,746 downwards.
TAAATCTGCAAAACGGCTAAAAAGAAATACCTTTCAAATAATATACGTTTGGTCGAAATCGGGTTAAAACGGTAGAACAAAACATCGGTCACAAGAAATTGCCTAGCCTATTAATATTATAGATATAAAATATTTTATAAATCCTTGATTAAAGCTTCATATAAAGCCTTTTATGAATACCCGATAAAAGTTCATATAAAGCTTCTATAAATCCACGACTTAAGTTTCATATAAAGCTTTTTCAAATCTCGATTAAAGTTTTATATAAAGCTTTTATAAATTCTCGATTAAAGTTTTATATAAAAATATTTTATAAATCCTTGATTGAAGTTTCATATAAAGCTTTAATAAATGCTCGACTTAAGTTTTATAAAAAGGATTTACTAAATTCTACTTAAGTTTCATATGTATAAAGCTTTTATATACAGCTTTTGTAAATTCTCGATTAAAGTTTTATATAAATATTTTATAAATGCTCGACTTAAGTTTAATAGAAAGCTTTTTATACATACTCGATTAAAGTTACATATAAAGCTTTTTATAAATACTCGATTCAGGTTTCATCTAACGGTTTCATAAAATATCGATGAAAGTTTACTGAGCCTTTAAAAACCCACCAATGAGATGAGATTCATATTCGATTTAAGTTTCATATAAAGCGTTTATGTCTCCTCAATTAATGTTTCATACAGAAATCTTGTAAATACTAAATTAATGTCGTTTTCTTTTCTGACAAAAAATGTCGCCCTTTTTTTGCCCTTTTCTGGAAAAGTGTATTTTTTTATATATTCTGAATTAAGAGCAACCTTATATTATATATCAATTGAAAGGTCTCAAAGTGCTGTGTTCATAAATACAAAAAAATTTTGATTATTATCCACTTGAAAGTCATAGGCTGAAAATATTCAAAAAAGGGGAACAATGTGGAAATCTTCTCATACTATGGCCTGAAAGAAGTCAATGGCTGGATTTTTTTGTGATTTACGAGGGCCCGACTTTGAGACCTTTCGATTGATGTATAAGATAAGTTTGCTCTTAATTCAGAATATATAAAAAAATACACTTTTCGAAAAAAGGGCGACATTTTTTGTCAGAAAAGAAAACGGCATAAGGTTTCATATAAAACTTTCAGATAGCTTTTTTAAAAAAAAAACACGATTGAAAGATTTTTCTAAGCTTTTAAAAATCCTCTATTAAAGTTTCATATAAAAATTTGAAAAACCAATGACTGACATATTTTCTAAGCTTTTTTTAAAATCCACAAAATTCTTTTAATATACCCATAGTTGTAGGGCGCTATTTTTGTTACTCAAAGGATTTATAAAGCCACGATTAAAATGTCTAAGCTTTTGTAGATTCACAATTTAGGTATTTTGGGCTCTTAAATCTTTACGATTAAAATTTTTTCTAAGCGATGGTTAAAATATCTTCTAAGTTTTAAAAAATCTTCGATTATAGTTCCATCTAAACTCAGGTAAAAAACATGCTTTGCTTTTATAATGGCTCGATACAAGTTACAAATAGAGCTTTTAAAGAGCCATGATTATATCTTCTAAGCTTTTATAAAGCCCCAATATAAATATTTTAAAGCTTTTATTATTTTAGCTTTTATTATTTATTAATAAAATATCTTCTAAGCTTTTATAAAGCCCCAATAAAAGTTTCATATAAATATTTTAAAGCTTTTATTATTTTAGCTTTTATTATTTATTATTAAAATATCTTCTAAGCTTTTATAAAGCTTCTGTTAGTTTCATATGAATCTTTTGCAAAGCCACTATTTTTGTTAATCATAAAGCTTTTCTAAATTCGCGATTAATATATCTCCTAAAAGCTTTTGTAGTGTCACTTATAAAGTTTATAAACACTTTATAAATCCACGATTAGTGTAACTAAATAAAATTTAGAAGACATGATTAAATTTTCCTTTAAAGGCTACGGTGAGACTTAAAGCCTTCAAAAACGAAGATATATTTTTTTGAAATAACGATTAAGCTATTTAAAGCCGAGAGTTAAGTTTTTAAAACCCCACCATTACTTTTTTCTTACCCAAAAAACATTCCATAAATGATGCCTTAACGTAGATAAAAGTTATTTTTAAAGTTTCTGTTGCAAACTTTTTAAAGATCACAACATGTAAACTTCTTTCACATTTGATTAATAAAGATTTAAGTGACTAAGGATAAATATCATTTCAAGATAATGAAATGTTTGGACTTAATATATATATAATTATGACTGATCTTCTTCGGTGTCATTTAAAAAGCTTCATTTTCCAATGTAGTACACGCTGATGTTTTTTCTTTCTTTTATAGTCCCCGCGATTCAACAAGTGGTCTAGGCGTTAAAATGGTCGAATATGTTTTGGGTGGATCACCAACAAATAAAGAAAGTCCTTTGTCCGGCTTGGAACCACGTCTGCGAAGTTTGAAATTCGATGATAATGATAAGGTAAGTTTCATTTTGAACAATTCTGAAATTTCCAATCCTCAATTTCATGCAGTTTTGTTTTTGTTTCACTTTATGTGCCATATTGGTTTCATATTGATTGTGTTTTTATAAAAAAAGTATTTTATTATTTGTATTAAATGTCATTTTATTTTTAAATGGCTTTTAACAGTTTATTTACACAACAATACTTCTAGTTATTTCTTTGTCATTTCAATTTTTCGTTTGATTGTTTTTTTTTTTTTTTTTTTTTAAATTGTTGACTCGTACATTATAAACTCTATTTTTATTTATCCTGTAAAAAAAAGAGAAAACAAATAAAAAAGGAATTGGTTTTTTAATATTTCATGTTTCAAATATTCACTTCATTTTGTTTTATGTACGTACATAAGTGACTGGCCCAAAGCTGCTAAGACATTAATTCTAGAATAATACTTTTAAAAAATGTGCCTGGCTCCTTGCAGATTTCACACAGACGTTATTGTATAAAATATTTTTTTTTCCTGTTTCCGCTTCTCGTTGTTGTTATTTATTTGTTTTTATCACAATAATACAATATTTCGAGTTTTTTTTTTTTTAATTTGTTTCATTTCCTGTTTGACTTCATTTATATTGTATTATTCTTGTGCCAACATTTTATTTCATGTTTGTTTTTTTTTTTTTATATTGGCGTGTCCTTTATCGAACTTTTATTGTTAATATTTGTCTTTTATTTTATTTTTTGATCATTTGTTTTATTTTTCTTTCTCTCCATATACTATATACTATGATATACTATTTTTCTTGTATATTTATTTATAGTCACACGATGATAAGGAGAAGGCAAATTCACCATTTGATACCAACGGTCTGAAGAAGGACGACCAAGTCACTACAACAAATGGTGTTGTTAATGGCATTGATGATGACAAAGGTTTCAAGTAAGTTCCCCCACCACCCCAACTTCTTTTTTTTTAGTTTGTCTTATATTTAACACCAATGAAGGCAAAATCATTGAAATGTATTGAATGTTGTTTAACAAAAATATTGCATATCAAAGAATATTAATTGTGAATTATCTTTGTTAAAACTAAAACCTAAATGCTTAAAATATCGATTTGCTACGTGAAAATTTTCTTCTGTTTATATTTTAATGTAAATTACAGAGTGATACAAAAAAGAATGAAACAGAAATGGCTGGGATGCGATACTTTTTTTCTGGTAGGTCTTGTCGAGTACAACAAGACTTTGCCCTTGAAATTTGCGGAATATCTCCAAAATCTTGAGTTACGGGTAAAAAACCGTAACTCATACTCTCTATGTGCCATGGGGCAACCACATACCCCCTCATCCAATTGATCTGAAACTTGGCCCATAGTCTTGTTGTGCCTATAGATTAATTTTAGGGTAGTCACGCACAGTCACGCATAGTCACGGAGTGCTTTAAAACCCATTTCCGCTTATCCGATCGATCTGAAATTTGGTTGATAGATTTGCCATGAAAAAAGATTAACTTTGACATAGTCACGTACAGTCGCGCATAGTCACTCACAGTCACGAAGAGATTAAAACCTCACTTCCCCTCATCCAATCGATCTGAAACTTTATCCGCAGACTTGTTGTGGCCAAAGATTAATTTTAAGGTAGTCGCACATAGTCGCACACAGTCACGCACAGTCACGGACTGATTTAAAACCCATTTCCCCTCATCCAATCAATATCAAACCTGGCCCGTAGACTTGTTGGCACCAAATATTAAATTAAAGATAGTCATGCATAGTCACGCACAGTCACGGAGGGGTTTAAACCCCATTTCCCCTCAATGTTTTTCGTTTTCTTTATATGCGTTTTCTGTTTAGTAAAGTTTGATACATAATATCGCGGACATATATGTGATTCTAAAAATAATCGCTCTTATAAATTCAGTCGCTGGTATGAACCAGAACTTGTATGATGCAGGATATCGGTCCTATAAAATATTTCGAATTCTGAGACAAGTATCCTGTAGAACTAATTCAAAAATTTTAATAAATTTTCCCCATCAAAATATTCTCAGATTCTGATGCATTTTTCATAGTAATTTTCCCATAAATAGTTCGTCTATTGTGATAGAATTTTATCATTTAAAATTCTCAAATTCGGAGTAATTTTTCGTACAGAACACTTCTTGTGAGCCAAATTTCGTAACCAAAATCTTAGATTCTGGCTTATTTTTCATAAAGAAAAATCCTCAGATTCGTCCTAAGAAGCTGATTTTGATTTAAGGGAATATATCCCACAATTCATAATTTATTTATTTAAAGAATATTTCTATAGGAAAATGTCTCAGATACTAATAATTTTATTAATTATTAATATCCCCACAATTGAAAAAGATCTATTTAGGGAGAACTGAGAATCTCCATATCTGAGAAGTCTTTTCGAATCTGCATATTTTTTATAAACATTATTAAAGCCAGGATTTCAATTAAAAAAGCTTTCAGAATTCATTAGAATTTTAGAATTTCCTAATGAAAAATTTTCAGAATGTCATATTTAAATCACAAAGATATGTACTTCGAATCTGAGGAGTTTCTAGAGAAAAGTCGTTTACAAATCTCGAATATCTGAAGAGTTTCTAGAGAAAAGCCATTATCAAATCCGAAATTATTGGAATTTGTGTCATTTTTCGTATAGAAAAACTTCATATTCTGAACAATTTTTCGTGTGGAAAAGTTAGAGGCATTATTCTGATTTTCTGATTCTTTTTTTTCGTTCTCAGATTCAATGCCTTTTTTCGTTTAGAAAAATTCTCAGATTCTGAAACATCGTCTTGAAAAATTCTCAGATTTAGTGAAATTTTTCGTCTATATAAATATTAAGATACTTAAAAATTTTTCGTCTAAAAAAATTCTTACATTCTGTGGCATTTTTCGTCTAGAAAAATTCTAAGATTCTGTGACAATTTTTCGTCTAGAAAGATTCTCAGATTCTGTGACATTTTTCGTCTGGAAAAATTCTCAGATTCTGTGACATTTTTCTTCTGGAAAAATTCTGAGATTCTGTTACATTTTTCATCGAGAAAAGTTCTCAGATTCTGTGACATTTTTCTTTTAGAAAAATTCTCAGATTCTGTGACATTTTTCGTCTAGAAAAGTTCTCAGATTCTGTGACATTTTTCGTCTGGAAAAATTCTCAGATTCTGTGACAATTTTCGTCTGGAAAAATTCTCAGATTCTGTACCATTTTTGGTCAAGAAAAATTCTCAGTTTCTGTGACATTTTTCTTCTGGAAAAATTCTGAGATTCTATTACATTTTTCATCGAGAAAAGTTCTCAGATTCTGTGACATTTTTCTTCTAGAAAAATTCTCAGATTCTGTGACATTTTTCGTCTAGAAAAGTTCTCAGATTCTGTGACATTTTTCGTCTGGAAAAATTCTCAGATTCTGTGACAATTTTCGTCTGGAAAAATTCTCAGATTCTGTACCATTTTTGGTCTAGAAAAATGCTCAGATTCTGTGACATTTTTCGGCTAGAAAAATTATCAGGTTCTGAAATATTTTTCGGTTAGAAAAGTTCTCAGATTCTGTGACATTTTTCGTCTAGAAAAGTCCTCAGATTCTGTGACATTTTTCGTCTAGAAAGGTTCTCAGATTCTGTGATATTTTTCGTTTAGGAAAATTCTCAGATTCTGTGAAATTTTTGTCTAGAAAAATTCTCAGATTCTGGGACATTTTTCGTCTAGAAAAATTCTCAGATTTTGTGACAGTTTTCTTCTGGAAATTTCTGAGATTCTGTGACATTTTCCATTTAGAAAAATTCTCAGATTCTGTGGCATTTTTCGCCTAAAAAAATTCTCAGATTCTGTGCCATTTTTGGTCTAGAAAAATGCTCATATTCTGTGACATTTTTCGTCTAGAAAAATTCTCAGATTCTCACATTCTGTGACATGTTTCGTCTAAAAAATTTCTCAGATTCTGTGACATTTTTCGTCTAGAAAAATTCTCACATTCCCTGTCATTTTTCATCTAAAATAATTCTCACAATCTGTGACATTTTTCGTCTAGAAAAATTCTCAGATTCTGTGACATTTTTCGTCTAGAAAAATTCTCAGGTTCTGAAATATTTCTCGTTTAGAAAAGTTCTCAGATTCTGTGACATTTTTCGTCTAGAAAAGTTCTCAGTTTCTGTGACATTTTTCGTCTGGAAAAATTCTCAGATTCTGTGACATTTTTCGTCTGGAAAAATTCTCAGATTCTGTGACATTTTTCTTCTGGAAAAATTCTCAGATTCTGTGACATTTTTTGCCTAGAAAAATTCTCAGATTCTGGGTAATCTTTGGTCCAGAAAAATTCTCAGATTCTGTAAAATATTTCTTCTAGAAAAATTCTCAGATTCTGTGGCATTTTTCGCCTAAAAAAATTCTCAGATTCTGTGCCATTTTTGGTCTAGAAAAATGCTCAGATTCTGTGACATTTTTCGTCTAGAAAAATTCTCAGATTCTCACATTCTGTGACATGTTTCGTCTAAAAAATTTCTCAGATTCTGTGACATTTTTCGTCTAGAAAAATTCTCACATTCCCTGTCATTTTTCATCTAAAATAATTCTCACAATCTGTGACATTTTTCGTCTAGAAAAATTCTCAGATTCTGTGACATTTTTCGTCTAGAAAATATTCTCAGGTTCTGAAATATTTCTCGTTTAGAAAAGTTCTCAGATTCTGTGACATTTTTCGTCTAGAAAAGTTCTCAGATTCTGTGACATTTTTCGTCTGGAAAAATTCTCAGATTCTGTGACATTTTTCGTCTGGAAAAATTCTCAGATTCTGTGACATTTTTCTTCTGGAAAAATTGTCAGATTCTGTGACATTTTTCGCCTAGAAAAATTCTCAGATTCTGTGACATTTTTCTTAGATTCTGTAATATTGTTCGTTTCGAAAAGTTCTCAGATTCTGTGACGTTTTTCGTCCAGAAAAGTTCTCAGATTCTGACATTTTTCGTCTAGAAAAATTATCAAATTCTGTGACATTTTGCTTCTGGAAAAATTCCGAGATTGTGACATTTTTCGTTTAAAAAAAATTCTCAGATTCTGTCACATTTTTCGTCTAGAAAAATTCTCAGATTCTGTAACTTTTTTTTCTGAAAAAATTTTCAGATTCTGTGACATTTTTCGTCTAGAAAAGTCCTCAGATTCTGTGACATTTTTCGTCTAAAAAAGTTCTCAGATTCTGTGATATTTTTCGTCTAGACAAATTCTCAGATTCTGTGAAATTTTTGTCTAGAAAAATTCTCAGATTCTGGGACATTTTTCGTCTAGAAAAATGCTCAGATTCTGCAATATTTTTCGTTTAGAAAAATTCTCAAATTCTATGACAAATTCTCAGATTCTGTGACCTTTTTTTCTGAAAAAATTCTAAGATTCTGTGACATTTTTGGTCTAGAAAAATTCTCAGATTCTGTGACATTTTTGGCCTAGAGAAATTCTCAGATTCTGTGACATTTTTCGTCTAGAAAAATTCTCAGATTCTGTGACATTTTTCTTCTAGAAAAGTTCTCAGATTCTGTAAAATTTTTCTTCCGGAAAAATTCTGAGATTCTGTGACATTTTTGGCCTAGAGAAATTCTCAGATTCTGTGACATTTTTCGTCTAGAAAAATTCTCAGATTCTATTACATTTTCTGTCTAGAAAAATTCTCAGATTCTGTCGCATTTGTCATCTAGAAAGATTCTCTCAGGTTCTGTAATATTTTTCGTTTAGAAAAGTTCGTCTAGAAAAATTCTGTGGCATTTTCGTACAGAATTTGTTTTTTTTTTTTCGCAAAATTAGAAATTATTCTATTTATTTCCGTCTGGGTAGGTTGTATAATCAGGTTGTCATCTCTGCCCCCCCGTCGTTTGAATCACAAATGCAAACTGTACATAATGCATGCAGCAGACATATGTACATCAATTCAAAGTCATGCAGACATTTCTTATTTGAAAGTATGCTATAAGAATGGAAAACTTCAATTTGGAATGACGTTAATAACAGATTACGCCAGTAAAATGCTCCAGCAGTTAATATTCTGATTCTGCACAATCAAAAGTTTTTTTTTTGTAATATTAGTGCGTCAGAGTATCATGTTGAATATGTTTCACATGTTTCAATGTTGCTGTTACTGCTGCTGCTGCTATTGTTACGGTGTTTAGTTTGTGTTGTTGACAAACTTGCATTTATGCGTTGATGTTTCATTTTCCACCAATACTTTCAGAAAACAACAATAACAATATTAATAACAATAACAACAAAAACGAAACTATTCTGCAATGGCATTGACATTAGAATAGTAAAACTGGTTTCTTCAAGGTACTCTTCTCTTTTATTTCATATTTTTTTTTGCCAACATTTTTAACATATGACAACAACAAAAACTCTGTGAAAAGCAAAGAAAAAAATCTACTAGTAGACGGCGACTAAAGCAATAGCAAAAACCAATAACAACAACAAAATATATTGTTTGCTGGAATCATAAACTAAACCAAAACCATGTAACAATCTACCACGAAACAACTATGGTTGACTAACCAGCAGACATAATAGACCGAGAGACACAGACCAAAAACGACAACACAAAACACTTACAACAATAATAATAACAAATTTACTCATAAACATACATATATATATACTCGCGCCCATATATGCATTTATTGTATTTGCGAAAAACAACAACTTTAGATTAGTTCCACCATTTGGTACATGTGTGAACTTCTTCGAGTTGTAATGTCTATATATCACGAGTATGTAGTAGTGTACGTTTTATTTGTTATTGTAAGTTGTTGAAAACTTCACTTGTTTAACTTATACGATACTGCAAGATGTTTCTTATTACAGCATACTCGTACATATTATGTATTTCTGTATTTTGATCTTCTCTTCCTCTTGTTTTCTTTTGAATTTTACACAAAAGCCAGTTTTGGATTTACTCTTACTCTTCAATAATAATTAATTGAGATGATGAAACTTAGCAACCTGTATATGTAGTCTGTCCAGTTTGCAGAGGTACAGAAACAGAATTTCAATAGAATTTTTGTTTCTTAGTTTGAAAATGATTTGGAATTTGAGAAATTTCTATGGGAAAGTTTTTCAAAGTCTGAGATTTTTTTTTAAAGGAAAGATTATTTAAATTTTGTAGAGTTTGCTTAGGACATTTCTTAAAAACACATAATTTTTCTTTCAAAAAAATGATTCAGAATCTTATAGTTTTCTAAAGGAAATGTTCTTAAAGTCTAACGAATTTTCTATAGGAAAAAGGCCATAGAAGCTAAAAAAAAAAAAATTATCGAAAAATTTGCTATACCTTTGGATCTAAGAATTTTTTAATTCTCAAAGTCTAAGAATTTTGCTAAATGTTATATGTTTTAGAATCTAAGGGTTTTTTTCTATAGCAGAAATGTACTAGAATCTAACATTTTGCGATTTTATTGACTTGAAGGCACTTGAAGGAGAAATGTTGTAGACTCTAACGGTTAATCAGTGAATTGCAGCTAACTTCACTACTAACAGACATTTTGCGATTTTCTTGACTTGAAAGTACTTGAAAGGGGAAATGTCCTACAGTCTAACGGTTCAATGTATTGATGCTAACAGACATTTTGCGATTTTCTTGACTTAAAGGTACTTGAAGGTGAAATGTTCTCGAATCTAACGGTTAATCAATGAATTGCAGCTAACTTCACAGCTAACAGACAATGTGCCAATTTTCTTGACTTGAAGGAACTTGAAGGGGAAATGTCCTAGAATCTAACGGTTATTCAATGAATTGAAGCTTACTTCACAACTAACTGACATTTTGCGATTTTATTGACTTCAAGACTAAATAATTTAAAAAACAATAACTTAAATTATTTATAAAAAATTTGGTTAAACCATTGTAGTTGAAAAGCCATGGGATTTCCCATAAAGATCCCTTACACTTTTTCAGCTAAAATCGTCAAATTAAACATTACATAAAACATTGCATTAAACATCAATGGATCTACTTCCATACGGTGCGTCGCAGTATGTTATAAGATAAGCAAACTCGCAAACTCTCCCGGAAACGGGATATCTTGGGCTGAATGTCAATCTAAGAACAAGTCCAACATCATCAAACTAATATTATTCGGTGTGATTAAATCTAGACGATGACTTCAAGTCTTTTTCTAATATCAAACATACTATCGTTGATAAAAAAAAAAAAATAAACGGAGACCTAATCGGGGTGTTTGAAAAAATAAGTTTTTATCGATATACAATAACGACGTATTTGAAGCCCAAATTTATTATTTTTGACTTATTTTTTTGATATGTCAACTTGTTACTATTTATTTCGGTATAGTTTTATCACCGAAGCCCTTCTGCAACAACCTTAATTTTATTCACCAAACAAAATTTAATCGAACTTCTTGTTAAAATCTTATGCCGTTTTCTTTTCTGACAAAAAATGCCGCACTTTATTTGCACCTTTTTCGAAAAATGTTTTTTTTTTTATATAATCTGAATTAAGAGCAACCTTATCTGATAAATCAATTCAAAGGTCTCAAAGTCGAGGCCTGGTAAGTCGAACAAAATTGCTGCCATTGACTTCTTTGAAGTCGTAGTGCGAGAATATTTCCCCATTGTTCCCCCCTTTTTTTTTTTTTTTTTTTTTTTTTTTTTTTTTAATATTTTACCCTATGACTTCAAAGAAGATAATAATCGGATTTGTGAACACAATACTTTGAGACATTTTGATTGATGTATAAGATAAGGTTTCTCTGAATTCAGAATAAATAAAAAATACACTTTAAAAAAAAAAGTGCAAATAAAATACGACATTTTTTCTCAGAAAAGAAAACGAGTGTCACTTTGAACCAATGACATGAAATTTGGCACAAATGTCAATAGCAGTACTAGCAACCTTAAAAAAACAAGTGAGATCAACTTGCCTTCCAAAATCGGCAAACTTGCGAAGTTTAAATTAAAAAGTCTCCTTTTCATTAGGGCACATAGTTTATATAAAAGGTTCTAGAATCATTGTTTTTTTAAAATAAAATATCTTAAATATAAGGAATTATCTATTCTAATCTAATCTTTTTTTTTTTAAGTAAAATAAATATTCTAGGAATCTTATGCCGTTTTCTTTTCTGACAAAAAATGTCGCCCTTTTTGCCCTTTTTTGGAAAAATGTATTTTTTTTTATATATTCTGAATTAAGAGCAACCTTATATTATATAATTTTTTCTACAGGAATATGTCCCGGAATATAAGAGTTTTCTAAAAGAAATATCCCTAAAAAATCTCTTGGTTTTTCTATTCAATAAATATTCCGAATCTGAGTGGGATTTCTAGGAGGATAATTGCTATTATATCTTCAAATCATACAATTTTCCTATAGGAATGTAATAATTTTTTCTACAGGAATATGCGCTGGACTACAAGAGTTTTTATAAAAGAAATATCCCTAAAAAATCTCTTGGTTTTTCTCTTCAATCGATGTTCCAAATGTGTGTGGAATTTCGAGGATAATTGCTATTTATATCCTCCACACCAGTGTGCGGAGGTAATATATAAGTTTGTCATTCCGTTTGTAATAATTAGAACAAAATCTTGACCCCATAAAATACGTATATTCTTGGTCATTATAACAAGCTGAATTGATATAGCGATGTCCATCTGTCGAAATCACGATCACGCCCTAAATAGCTCAGCCGGGTTGCTCGTCTTTAGTGACTATCATTCACATGAACTATTGACATCCTGAGCAGGTTGCTATTGAAAATCATCAATATCGGTTCAAAAGGTCTTGAGATTTCTATGAATATTAAAAAAAAAAAATAAATAAAAAATCTTAAAATATATGATTGTCCTTGTTCTTGTTGTTGTTCTAAATTTTGTTGTTGTTTTGTTAAAATATATGATTGTCCTTGTTCTTGTTGTTATTCTAAATTTTGTTGTTGTTGTTGTGGTCATTGTCTTTGGAGCGACCTGACGTATAGATGGCCACAGTAGTTTAAAAAAATTATTTTGGTAAAAAGTGGCAACCTTATAAAACATGTGTTTTAAGTTTCAAGGTCCCACATTGTTTAGTATTTTTTTTTGAGCCATGAAAAGTAAACGATCTCAGTGAATTTGGAAACATGAGATGAAAGGTCTCACCAGTCCAACCAATATTAAAGTTGAGCTAGATCTGGGGGAGTCTGTTCCTTTGTTTACGACTATACAATATTGGGTGGCAGAGTTTAAACAAAGCCGTAGGAGCTGCCAAGACGAAGAACGTAGTGATCGCCCAAACTATTAAGAAAATCCACGCCAGAAACTATTAAGAAAATCCACAAATTGGTATTGAATGATCGTCGACAAAAGGTGCGTGGGCTAGCTGAAATGATAGGCATTTAAAAAAGTATTATACATCGAATATTGACGGAAAATTTTGGGATGAGAAAGCTGTCCGCAAGATGGGTTCCGTTTGTTCACAATAGAATAAAAACAGCGTCGTGAAGATGATTCAGTAGAGTGTATGAAGATTTCTCACCGCGTGTTTTTGCGTCGATTCGTAACCATAGATGAGACTTGGGTCTACCACTTCACACCTGAGGCAAAGGAACAGGCAAAACACTGCATGGAAATGGGAGAAACGTGTCCAAAGGAGACGAAGACAGATCCATCTGCATGCATGGTTATGCCGGTTGTTTTTGATATGCGCGTACGATAATTTTTATTGATTACCTTAAAGGATCAACAATCAACGGCTAGAATTTTGTAGGGTTTAACTGATACACACAGAAAAAGGATTAGTTGGAATTATGTTACCATTAAAAAAATTTATTTAGGAAATAAGAATTTTCATTGTTATTTATAAATATTTTAAAATGTACTACATTTTCTTTAATATCTATCATACAAATATAGTTCTCATAATTTTAATGTTCCTTTAATAGAAAAATAAGTCCCATCTACCGATCAAAGTTTTTATAGAACTTATTAAACCAATTCAATTGAGGGAACTATGTTAAACACATCATAATATGCTACCATATTTAATATTGATGATTGCAACAATAATTTCGATTATAACAACATATATTAAATCAAAAAAATGTTAACAGATATTACAACAAATTGTTGGTATATATGATACAAATAAATTTGTATATAGAATTATCTTTCATTTATAACAAAAGAAAAATTAAATTTTTACTGCTTTTGGTGTATTTAGCCGAATGATATATATGTGATACAAATACTGATGTTAATGCAAGAAATATATAAATTTATTAGTAACCCAATCGAATGTTTGGATTTAATGTCATTGTTGAAATGTTCAAATCTGAAAAAAATATAAAACTTTAAATCATAAAATTTATTGTGGAATAACTGTGTGAAAAATAATAATTATTAATTAAAAAAAATTGTCTTAAAAAAGTGCACATCAAGATTTGTACTACGGATTGGCACCAACGGTAAGTTAAAAACACATGTACATATGTGAAGTTATTCAATAAGAGTTATTCATAAAATTTTATGTGGAACGTGCGTGTAAAATGATTTAGACATATCTTTTTTAATTGATAAAAAAAATTATATTAATATCAAAAATTATGAAAAGAAACATCTGTAGCGATTCAAAGCAGTTTTGCATAAATTAAAAACAACATAAACAAATATAATACCAAACTACGGAAGTGCGAGTGAACTATAGAGTTGTGCATTTAAAATTAATTTTTCTAAGCTCTCCTGATGTTTTGGAAAATAAAAAATATAATGTTGGACAATAAATAAGCCCACGAACAAATTCATATATGACCCATGCTGAACATTTATCCTGAATTCCTACAATAATCATTTGTATGCAAACTATAAAATAACATTTGGGAAAGAAACTACATACCAATAGAACCCTCATGAACCCATGAACAAATATGGTTCGTCCTAGGCCGATAAAAGCTTATATATCAAATTACTGCTTAATATATTAATACTCGCAACACGGCCAGACGGACGACATAGCTAAATCGACTTAGATAGTGATTCTGATTCCATAATAAAAGAGGCTTTTGGTCAAACATTTTTGGTAGTGACAAACATTAGCATTCGTATTGGTATTACCTTCATGGGGATGTGAATTGCAGAGCATGGGCAGTTATGACGAATCTTCACGTATTCTATGCTAAAAGGTGGGGTAATCTGAATTTAAATACGTTCTGCATCATCATATCTTTATTTTATGAACTAAATTTGAACTAAAGATTTTAATTCATATTTTCTTACAATTTAGCTTCAAAAAGTCAGTTGCTTTTCTTTTACTTCGTTATTTGTTCCCATCTACAATTCTAAAAAGCCAGAAGACAAAAACTCTCAAAGCTTCGAAAATTGAGATTCAGAAAAAATTTATAGAACATCATGATGTGAGTAGATTTTTTGTAATGTTGATTATTTTTTTGAATTATTACACAATCGATACACATAATTCTCTTCTGCTTATAGACTCGTCAATAAGCTGATTGTTATAAAAGACTTTCAATAGAAGAAAAAGTTAATTTGCAGCCTAAAATAATATTTGTGGGAAAATTGGATGAATTGAAAGACTATGTAACACTCAGCGACAAGAAATATTTTTTTTAATGTTTTGGAAGCAGTGAAAGTTTGTTTCTGCATTTTTATGGTGCTTAAGGTACAGTAGCCAATGGAAAGTAAGCTTATATGGAATTTTGTACAAAGGTACATTTTTAAAATTTGCACCCAATCAGATTTAAATAATACAGGTATTATTACTATTTTTTATAAACTAAATATTTAGTACTCTTGAATTCTTTATATTTAATTTTCATTTAATTAACTTATTCAATAGTTGTTTAACTAACTTTATTGCCTATTTTAAACAAACAAATTATTATCTTAAATTTAATGATAAATAACTACATTACTTATTTTAACAATGAATTGTATTTGCTGTAACAGATATTTTGATTCTTATAATTTTTACCCAATACACTTTAGAACTACTCATCGAAGTAAAGTTAGATTCAAATGTAACCATAAAAGCTGTACCCGAATACAAACATGTTAAAACATGTTAAAAAACATGTTAAAAACTATCATTTTATTTACACTAATACTCAAAATCGATTTAATGAAAACAATGATAGTACTAGTATGTCCTTTAATGATTTTCTGCCACATACCAACTCCAGTTGAAGTTCTGACAATATAGTAAACAAGGAACTTTTAAAAATAATTTTAGAAATTTTGAGTGAAGAGAGTGGTGTCGTTCAACTGCACTTAAAACATATTAAATGAACTGTTTTTATATTATGCAATTCGTATAAATAATATTTTAAATAGTAAACAAAGTAATATGGAAGAAAATCAGGAACTTATAACTATTTTAAAATCTTTTCTTACCCCATTAGAAATTAAATCTGAATATTTGCTTTTAAAGTACCTACACCTGCAAAATGTTTTAAAAAATTTGATACGATCGATTTACGAAAAGAATTTCATTTTTCATATAAAAATGGTAACAAAATTGCTAAAAATATAAATTATTTTTTTTTGCATAATTGTAGATCTCCAACAACTTCTTCAAAATCTTTAACTCAAACAAATTTATAAAAAATAATTTTGAATTATACGAAATGCATAAATTCAGCATCTTCGTTTTGCAATATTATTGAAAGCTCATTTTGGAAACAAAAAATTGAAAATATCAACCCCAGTGGTGATATAGATGAAATATTAATATCCATAATGATCTATTTCGATGATTTTGAAATGGTGAATGCATAAGGTTCCCATAGGAGGCAACAAAAAATTAGAGGCATAAATATAAAAATTTTAATTCTTCCAGAACATTTAAATTCCAAATAATCAATATTTTTTGGGGAATGCTTTTTTACGGATGACGGAAAAAAAAATTGGAAATAGAAATACATTCAAAAAATTTTTAAAAACAATTAACATTTTACAAATACAAGGAATTTCTGTATATGGTCAATCTATAAAGTTAATTTTATGTATAGTTGGAGGAGACAATTTAGGAATAAATTCTATTCTCGGATTTGCTGAATCTTTTAATTCTTAATTTTTTTTTGTCGATTTTGTAAATGTAGCCCACAAGAATCAAAAGTTTTATGCGTTGATAATACCCAAAAGCTAAGAAGCAAAATCACGATATTGATATGCCCGAAAATCTAAACAGATCAGGATTAAAAGAAAATTCAATTTTTAATAGTCTTGGAAATAAATGTGTTGATATCATGCATGATATCTTAGATGGGATATGGCATTATGATCTAATAACTATTTTAGAAATGTTCGTAATTGAAAAAAAAAATAATTCATATTAGAATTACTAAATAAAAAATCGATCTGTTTGATTTTGGGCCAAACAAAAATAAAAATAAATTTAAATTGACTGCATCTGAGATGCATTGTTTCAATGCAAAGGAAATAAGCTGGCATAATTTTTAGAATTTACTTTTTAAAAAATCTATGGTAGTTTGTGTACATACATGTCAAAACGTTGAATCATTGTTTGGCCTAATCGAGCATATTATTATGGATGATGATGCGTTTTATTTATGTGTAAAAATATTAGAATCCATTCGATAAATATTATTTTGCGTATAGAGTAAACAGCTTAACAAATACACTTAACATTGTAAAATCAAAAAATTGGTGAAGAATATGTAAGGTGGGCCTATTAATTGTAAGCATTTCTGTAACATAAGTTTTATGTTGTACATATTTGTAAACGTTATAATTAATTTATCAAAAATAAATACACTATAAATAAAAGCTTTAATATTGTTTTTTTTTTTATATATAATTAGATATATATACAACCCCGATAAATGGCAGATACAACCAATATATATAACACTTTGGTTGGGCATGCCATTTTATCTAATCACATGCAAGATTTTATTTTAATAATATCAATGGTGGCAACAGATATTTGAAGTAAACATAACTGAAACTTTGTTCTGTATTTATTGCTTAAATCTAAATTCCACTGTACCAACTACAATGTCACAATTAACACAATCGAATTCATTTATAAAATCGATTGCCTTTAAGATCATGAGGAAGTATGTATCAAATAATTCGGTAATCATAACAGTAAAATGTAATAGTACATAGGACTACCAAAATTCGGTTGGCAACAAATTCGATTGCCACAACGAATCCGTTTTCTGTGTGTACAAATAAGGAAAAAAAGGCCACATTTGGCAAAAAAAATAGTGTTGTTTCATCAAGACTGCATACCAGTTGACAATCCACTATTTCGTTGGCCAAAATCCATAAATAAAAGTTCGAATTGCTCCATCACCACCTTATTCACCAGATTTAGCTCCATCAGAATATTTTCTATTTCTAAACTTGAAAAGATTTACCAACAATGATGGAGCCAGCCAGTTTATATTAAAAACAGGGAATCAAACCTATTGAATATCGCTGGGAAAAGTGTATCGTGCTAAAAGGAGACTATGTTGAGAAATAAAGAACATTTTCTCCACGTGTCCAGAAGCCAAAGACATGCGGCGTAAGCCGGTTAGGAGCCGCCATCGACCCATCGTTTCGTACTGGAGCTGCCGCCGAACTAGGCAGCAGAGTTCGTCTAATATTTACTTGCCGAATTAACCATCATAGTCAATTTTTAATTTTTAAATATTAGTACAAAAAAAAAATATAGAACTTTGTTATGCATAGTGCTCTCATTTTGTCCAATTCTGCTTAGATAGTTGCCAATTATACTGCAAGCATCGTCAACATAACCAGTTTTCTTATAAATTTGCCAAGTTTTTTTTGTTGTTGTCTGTTGGAAGCCATTTGTTTTATTATCTTCTTGTACATTCAGCCTGCTGCTGCTGCTGTCCAAATACAATTATAAAAGTAATTCATGGCCAAAATCAACATTAGTATTAGCCACACCATAAACATTGGTAAATAACCCACTAGGAAAAATATAAACCTACGAAAGTTTTCATTGGTTACTCAAAAGACTTCTCAAGACTTTTCGTAAGGACAAATGCAGGTTTTACCTGTGTTTGGAATTGTAGGATGCTATGTACTTTTCCCTACAAATCTTGCAGATTTCAAGGAAATTTCCATATGTGAAAATATTTTCACATGTTTCTTCCTCAATTTTGAAGAAACTCAAATGTGATTAATCTTTAGATTCCTAAAGAAAGGGAAAGACGGACTTTTGCCTTTTCTTACTTAAAATCGGAGGACGTTTCTAAATGGAAAAATTCTCAATTTCTGAGAATTAGATTCTTAGATTTTGACTAATTTTCCACATAGAAAAGTTCTAACTAAATGCACAGAACTTTTCGCGATATTTTTCCTAGAGAAACATTCTTTGTCCTACATATATTTTTTTGGATCTTAGGACGTGTCCCCTTAGATAAATGGTCCTTTTCTGAGCAAATTTATCCATTTATTAGTTCTTGTACTCTTGTCAGTTTATGAGCACTATCCTTCATATTGATTGGAGTCATATTTTCAGATTCTTATGCATTTTCCCTTTAAAAAGATAAACATAAGAACCAAACCCTAAAACTCTCCATATTACAAGCCTTAGATGAGTTCTGCTTTTATAAAACCGCCATAGAATTGAAACGTTTCCCAAAAGAAAATCTAAGTTTCTTTTGAAAAATTTCCAGTTTTTGAGGGCACATGAAAATATTTGGAATGTGAGAATGTTTCCTCCTCAATTTCGAAAAGACTTTAAAATATGATTTATCCCTAGATTCTTTAAGGAAGGGAAAGAGAATCTGAGGATGTTTCTCAATAAAAAAATCCTTAATATCTGGGAATTAGATTCTTAGATATTTAGATTCTGACTACTTTTCCCAGCAGAAAAGTTCTCAACACATTTTTTCTTAGATTCTTTGAACGTATCCTTTTAGATAAATGGTAAATCGTCAGATTCTGAGAACATCTTCGGATTTTGAGGACATTTAGGTTTTATTTTAGAAAAATATCAGACTCTGGAACGTTTTTCTGCAAAAAATTTTTTGTTTTAAGGAAGTTTCCCATTAAAAACCGCAATCGTATTCCTTTAGGCGAATGGCTAGTTTCTGTACACTTATAAAAATCCTCAGATTCCCAGGACATTACCCCATAGAAAAACTCAGTCTCTGACTTTTTACAATTAGATGAATCGGCAGTTTGTAAAGACGTTTGCCTTTAGAAAAGTTTTTATTTGAGGAGGAATTTCGCCTATGGAAGTTTTTTCTCTGTTTCCTTAAAAAAAAAGTTTTAGGGAATAATTTATACTTTTTTTTTTTTGCCAATATCTAGTAGATAAACCCCCAAAACTTAAAGGATTTCAATTTCTATAGGAGAAGATCTATATTTAGAGGTTATTCCTCTTACAATTTCACATATATTCTGGGGACTCTCAGATTCCCAGTTTTACTTTACGTTCCAATAACTTTTATTTTAAAGAAATGTTTTCCATCAAAGAGCCAGTGAAATCTAGGTTATTGAAGATTTGGGGATCAAAATGCGTATAAAATTAAAAATCTTAAGAATGGAATTGTACTTTTGTAGATAAAAATGACTTTTTCCTCTGAAAAATAATTGAAAGATCTGGAGATAAAAATATACTGGGGAATTTTCAATTCATTTTTTTTTTTCTAAATTGCATATATTTTCTACTGGTGTGGTTTGTTGCACCACTACGCCATATTCGTATCGGATTAATTGTGATACAAAACAGCTGAACTCAATTTTTTCCATGCTTTTACTCTTTGCTTTTAAATCTATACATTTATCCTCAATTGGAATGTGATGTAAGTTTTTTTTTTATATTTATATTATAAACCTGCTTTTAGTGGATGATATTTTTCTTTTCTTTGTAAACACTATTAAATTGTAGGTTTATTTAGTTTGTTAGATGGATTTTAACACATTTAAATAATGTTGCTTCAAAATATTCAATATTTCAAATATTTATTTTCGAAGGACCTTTAAAAAATAATTATAATGATTTATTTCATTGATTCGATGCAACGAAACAAATTTTATTTATTAATAATAATAAAAATTGATAAATCAATCTCTTATCCGAGGACATTTATATATAGTTATAAAAAAGACGATGGTTCGAAGGACCAAAAATAATAATTCTGAACAAAAATTATATAGCATGAACTTCAAATTTTCTATTGCATTAAAATACCTTAAAATCAATAAACTAATTCTGAATCCTTCGTACATTTTTGTGAAGACTGAAAAACTGTACGGCTGTACGGTGGCTTACCATTCGTTTCTGCCGTCTTTGCTTGTTTTCTTATTGGTTTTCTAATACATAACTCAGACTCAAACGTGTGGTCAATAGTATGTTTATCTGCCAATTTTTGTTTAGCCAATGTATTGTAGCTGGCCAGCCAAATGTTGTCTCTCACATTTGGGGGTCCATTGGTTACTTCTCTACTCCACTAAATAGCTAGCTGTTGCTTAGGTGTGATGTATTATTTATATTATTTTTTTTCTCGCTTGTCTCACGTTTTTGTGTTTAATTTTTTTAATTTTATTGTTAGCTCTTGGCTGTTATTTTGATACCGTATATCATCATCGTTTATTTTTAACCTAATAACCGCAATTGAAAGTGTACTTCGACATATGGTACATAGTCGTACATAGATATTGTTATAGCCATAAATTTTTATGATCACATTTGAAGTTGAAATTTTTGTATTACTTGTATTATTATTTTAGGTCAATTAAAAAAGTATAATTTAAACCAAAAGTGATCCTTAATGTTATTTTTTTTTTGTGTTTTTAAATCTAAACAGTTTTGTAGGATAATTTCTCAATATTATAAATTGGTTTTTATGTATACATATACAGGTATCCTTCTTCTTGTAAAGATGTTTGTTCTTTAAGAATATAGAGATTTTTATCTGAATATTTTAGGCTATTATTCAGAAATTTTAAATATCTTGTAAAACAAAAAAAAAAAATGGCGTCCTATGTAATAATTTTAAGAAAGAGCCTAATCAAACTTGGGGTAAAGTTACTTATGGTTTTCTTGTACTTACAATGTACTAAAAGCACATAAAGTAATATATATTTTCACAAGAAGTACTAAAAGTACGTTGAATACAACCAATCGTTCTTAAATAAAGACTAATACTATTGTAAATTTACTAAACGTTTATACTCAGTAAAACCAAATTATCTGTATTGGGGCTAAGTGTACTAAAAGTGGTACTAAGTAATTTATTATCAAATACACTAACATTTGATTATTTGTATTCAGTCTATTAGAAGTACTAAGCGTACTAAAAGCAGAACTAAAAGCTGTAAAAGCTGTTCTAAACGTACAAAAAGCAGTACTAAACGTACAAAACAGTAGTGATAACTAACTAAAAAACGGAACTAAAAGTAATTCTAAACGTACTAAAAGTAGTGCGCTAACCAACTAAAAGAAGTTCTCAACGAGCTAGTTGTAATATTACACATATTAAAAGTAGCAATAAGAATGCAAAAAGTAGTAGAAAGAATACTGAAAGTACTTCTTAGTACTAAAAGTTGAAGAAATGGAACCAAAAGTAAACCACGAGATCTAAAATTAGTACTAAGAGTACTGTAAGTAGTATAAGAGTACCAAAAGTAGTATTTAGAGATTAAAAGCAGCAAAGAGTACTATAAGTGGTAGTAATAATAGTAAAAGTTGAACAAATGAAACTAAAAGTAAACTACGAGTTCTCAAGTTAGTACTAATAGTACTTAAAGTAGTGGTAAGAGTACTAAAAATAGTACTTAGAGTACTAAAGGTAGCACTGAGAGTACTAAAAGTAGTAAAGATAGCACTTATAGTACTAAAAATAACATTAAGTATACTAAAAGTAGTACTAAGAGTTCTAAGAGTAACAACAAATGAAACTCAAAGTAAACTACGATTACTAAATTTAGAACTAAGGGAACTCAAAGTAGTACTTAGAGTACTAAAAGTAACACTAAGTGTACTAAAAGTAGTACTAATAGTACTAAGAGTTGAGCAAATGGAACGAAAAGCGAACTACGAGTACAAAAATTAGTACTATGAGTACTAAAAGTAGTACTTAGAGTCCTAAAGTAGTACTAAGGGTATTAAAAGAAGTACTAAGAGTACTAAAAGTAATACTAAGAGTACTAAAAAATGAACAAATGAAACTAAAAATAAACTACGAGCACTAAAAATGGTACTAGGCGTACTAAAAGTAGCACTAAAAGTACTAATAATAGTTCTAAGATTACTAAAAGTAGTACTAAGAGTACTAAAAGTAGTACTAAGAGTACTAAAAATAGTACTAAGAGCACTAAAATAAGTACTAAGAGTAATAAAAGTAACACTAATGTTACTAAAAGTAACACTAAGAGCACTAAAAGTAACACTAAGAGTACTAAAAGTAACACTAAGAGTACTAAAAGTAATACTAAGAGTACTAAAAGTAACACTAGGAGTACTAAAAGTAACACTAAGAATACTAAAAGTTGAACAAATGGAACTTAAATTTAACTACGAGTACTAAAAGTAGTATTAAGAGTACAGAAATTTCTACGGAGAGAACTAAAAGTAGTATTAGGGGTACTAAAACTAGTACTAAAGTACTAAAAGTAGTACCAAGTATACTAAAAGTGGTAATAAGAGTACAAAAAGTAGTTCTAAGTGTACTAAAAATAGTACTAAGCGTAGTACCAAAGTTAACACTAACAGCACTAAAAGTTGAACAAATGGAACTAAAAGTAAACTACGAGTACTAAGAGCACAAAAAGTGGTACTTGGAGTACTGAAAGTAATACTAATGGTGTGAAACGTAGTATTCAGAGTACCAAAAGCTGAAGAAGGGAAACTTTAAGTAAACGACGAGTACTAAATGTAGTACAATGAGTACTATAATTGCAGTAAGAGTAATAGAACCAGTACCAAGAATACTAAAAGCACTCAGAATACTAAAAGTAGTACTAAGAGTGCTAAAAGTAGTACTAAACGTGCCAAAAGTAGTATTAACCATATTAAAAGTAGTGCTAAAAGTAGTAAGAGTACTAAAAGTAGTGCAACAAACAAAACTAAAAGTAAACAATGAGTACTAAAATTGGGAAATATATGTATATAATAGTAATAGAAGTAGTATTTAGAGTACCAAAAGTAGTACTAATGTACTAAAAGTAGTACTAAGAGTACTAAAAGTAGTAAATGTACTAAAAAGTAGTGGAACAAACGAAACTAAAAGTAAACAATGAGTACTAAAATTGGGAAATATATATAATAGTAAAAAAGTAGTATTTAGAGTACTAAAAGTAACATTAATGTACTAAAAGAAGTACTAAGAGCACTAAAAGTAGTACTAAGAGTACTGAAAGTAGTACCAAGAGTACTAAAAGTAGTACATAGAGTACTAAAAGTGGTACTAAGAGTACTAAAAGTAGTATTAAGAGTACTAAAAGTAGTACTAAGAGTACTAAAAGTAGAACTAAGAATACTAAAAGTAGAACTAAGAGTACTAAAAGTAGAACTAAGAGTACTGACAAAGATAAGAATACTAAAAGAACTAAGAGTACTAAAAGTACTAAAAGTTAAACAAATGACACTAAAAGTATACTACGTAAACTTAGTAGTACTAAGAGTACTAATTGTAGTGCTTAAAGTACATAAGGCAGTACTAAAGAAGCATGAAGAACACTTGAATTAGTACTAAGAGTACTAAAAGTTGAGCAAATGAAAGAAAAAATAAACTACGACTACCAAAATTAGTATTTGGAGTACTAAAAGTAGCACTAGGAGTACTAGAACTAGTACTAAGAGTACTAAAAGTTCTACAAACAGTAGTACTCAGAGTACTAAAAGTACTGCAAAGGGTACTTAAAGCACTCAGAATACTAAAAGTAGTACTAAGAGTGCGAAAAGTAGGACTCAGAATATTACAAGTAGTACTCAAAGTATAATAGCAGTATTAAGAGTACTAAAAGCAGTACTCTGAGTATTGAAAATAGTACATAAAGTAGTACTAAGAAACTAAAAATAGTAGAAAAAGTACAACGAAAGGAAATGGCTAATAAAAAATTAGTGACAAAGGTACTACAAAGAGTTCTAAAAATAGTACTTAGAGTACTAAATGTACTAAAATTAGTACTAATAATACGAAAAGTAGTACTAATGGTGCTAATATTACTACTAAGAGTACTATAAGTACTACTTAGAACGTACTTAATGTTCTACTTAACATATATTGTGCGTGAAATTGTTCGGGTGTATACATATTTATGAATACTAGCAGATTCCAGCGTTCGAAATTCGGGTGAAAATTCTAGGCAACTTTATTTTTCAACTTTTGTTGAAAAAGGAGTTTCCTTACGGGCTAATGATGGTCAAATTTTGTGTAAATAAAAATCAATTAATTTTCATTTTCACTCAACGTTTCGTCTGCTTTTTTCAACTCTCAACCAACCAAACCAATTCACGAACCATCACTTTTTTGGTAATTATTATTGTGAATGAAGAAAACAAACTAATTAACCAACATATTAACAAATTTAATAAACACACACATAGCATTGTATAATTTTATTAGCAACTTTAAATGCAATTTACTCAAAATAAAGGCAAATATTTAAAAATCTGTAAGTCTGGTGAGCAGCTAAAAAGAAATACCTTTCAAATAATATACATTTGGTCAAAATCGGATTAAAACGGTAAAACAAAACACCGGTCACAAGAAATTGCCTAACCTATTAATATTCTAGATTTGAAATTGCCTTAAAATACAAAATTCATTTGTTTAAAATTGTGGCTGTTGAGTGTGCACATGTTTAGTGTATAAAAACTCTACCAGAGCTAAATACTCGAACATAAATTGGCTAACGAACATAAATGTTAACGAACACTTTTGCCAAACCTTTAGACTTAGAAGTTCAATATGAAGAGAAGTTAATTTACCTGACAGTTTAAAATTTTATCAATGAATATTGATGGTTTACTGATAATTAATGTGTATTTTTTTTTTGTTAATTTATTAACTTATTTAAATTAGCTACAATAACAACAACAACAACAACAAACGCCTTGTTAAGTAATATTTCATATCTGCTTCGCTTTAACTTGTGTTAATGACCTGAACCGGCAGCGCTTTAAAAGACAACAGGAATTTATATCATCAATATATTTTTTATAAACAAATAAAGTTTATTTAAAAAAAAAATGCAACTTTAGATAATGCTACTAAAAAATAAATGCTAATGGCGCTTTTTATTATAATAATTTTTTAATTAACACATTTTTTATGACAATTTCATAATCGGTTTTTGTTCGAAGCGCCAATTTATGATGATTCACTAGTTTTTATTTTAGCTTTTCAGTTTAGTTTTGTTTGTGTGTTTTTGTATATATATTTTTTTTCTGAATATTAAATGGTTGTCCAGTGTGTTGTTACAACTTCTGTTTAGTTGTTATTGTTGTCATTATTAAATGCACGTTTTATTTTTTTTGAGTTTTTTTTATGTGTTATTTGTGCATATAATTTACATTTTAATGCTCTAAGCTCTACCTCAACCTCAGCCAGTCATTTAGGCAACTAACAAGCGGCCAGACAAACAATAGATTTCCAGTTAGTAGTTTGAATGAGTTTTTTTTTTCTGGTTTTTGATTAATTTTTTTTATATATACTTGTTGAGAGTCAGCCAGTCATTTATATATTTCAGTTATTCAATCACTCATTCATTCATTCATTCACTGATGCAGACATTGGGCACGTGTGTTTGTCAGCAAGTTTGGCGCTTAAGTCTTTCGTTTCATTATTCATATTGTGGTTTGCTCTCAAACAAACTCGCTTATTTGTTAAATGACTAGCTGATTTATGATGTCTATAAGCAATTGACATGTTTATAGTAAACATTTTTTTTCTTTTAATTTTTTATCACATAAAAAACGCCTATTAGGCAAGTGATTTATATAAGCAGTGAGCCAAAAAAAATCGATACATACAAATCAAAATGTTAAATTGAAAAATATATAACAAATATTTTAGTTCTCTTTTTCACTAAAGACGATTACATTATTCGATTATGACTAACTTAAGTCAGCCATTTAAACTTGTTGAAAATTTTTTCGAATAATTTAAAATTTTTTTCTTGTTTATTTAAATAAAATTGAAATTATTCGAGTAAATCGTATAATAACTTTTAATCGGTTAAAATTTAAAAATTAATCGAATAATATCAACATTTTGTAATTATTCGAATAATTTGAAATTTAATAATTTATTGGAATTAAAAAAAAATATTCCGGTAAATCGAATAACTTTTTCGGATACAATTTTTAAAATTAATCGAAAAATTTCATAATTTTGTATTTATTCGAATAAATTGAA